>WYDF02065978.1:0-11602 GCA_009867245.2 Adranes taylori
CAAGTTTTAAAGAAAAGGAATAGAACTAATAATTTTCTTTCGGCAAGAGTATATATTAAAATAGTTAAAAAAAGTGTATTTAACAACTTCTTTTTGGCGTCACAATATTTCTGCACTATGGCACATTTAAAGAATTAGCACCATTAATATTGATTAAAGCAGTTAAATGTTTCCTCTCAGTTATGAGATTTTATTACTATGGAATATTTCAGAGATACCACCTTTTCCTTTTTTAAACCTACTTAAATTGTTACATTGTTTATGTAGGAATAATTTTTAAACTCAGAATTTACTAATAACCTTTCTTCTTAAAATAAATAAGTCAATTAATATGTATTCAAATTGGGAGCCGTGACATCTTAGGAACAATTATACTGAAAAAATTGCGTACGCGTATCAAAATCGCGTATTAAAACTGATAAAGACTCAGAGTATGTACTAAGAAAGTTAAAAAAAAGTGAATTTATTTAACAACTTCTTTTTGGCGTCACAATAGTTCTGCACTATGGCGCATCTAAAGAATTAGCAGCATTAATATTGATTAAAGCAGTTAAATGTTTTCTCTCAGTGATGAGATTTTATTACTATAGAATATTTCAGTGATATCACCTTTTTCTTTTTTAAACCTACTATTTTGATAATTTTGACTTTTTGTTTATCAAGTTACAATTTTCTATTTCTATTTCATATAAATTATTTGGTAACCCTACTATTCGTTAAATTGTTTAATTTTAAGAAATAATTTTTAAATTTTGAGTTTACTACTAAACTTTCTTTTTAAAATAAATAAGAAATATGTACTCACAATGGAACCCTTGACATCTTAGGAACAATAGTAATGGAAAAATCACGTACTCGACTCAAAGTCGCGTATCGAAACTAACAAAGACTCTAAAACTGAACTTGCAACTTAATGAGCGAAAAAACTAAACGCAATTGAGGAACATTATATAAAGAAACCGATTATGCTGAGTATGTATATATATATATATATATATATTACAAGTTTTAGAGAAAATTAATAGTAGAAATAATTTTTAAACTCTGAATTTACTAATAAGCTTTCTTTAAAACATGTATCTTTAATAGAATATTGGTGTTTGTTGTATCAACTTTGATGTGACCAGAATTATAAAATAAGTCAATGATTTTGATTTCCAACTAACCAAACGCTTGCTATAGAGTTTCTTATCACTATTATTGTTACCACCAAGGATTGTCTGTGGAGTGCCGTTCCAGAGCACTACAGACAAATGTCTTTTTGTACTTTCCCTGATCGTTTATTCACATTAGTCCAATACATCTGTGTCTTGTACCAGTTGTAATATTTCCTTATAAGAGCATTCTTGTACCAATTCAACGCTTTATACTCACATGAAATATGCTGAGCTTTTTCGTTTTCCTCCGGACACAACCTACACTCTGTTTCAGCAGTGTGCAAGCCAATTGTCTTAATGTGTGCCCTCAGATGAGTATGCACTGTTAACAGGCCAGCTATCCTTTGATGTTACTCCTGCTATGTTTCAACAGATCTGAGGTTTTTTCTTACATGGTTTCCCTATTAAGCGGTTATTGGTTTATTTACTGCTGATTTTGCCCACCAGTCTATGTGTTTTTGAATGGTCCAGTTTCTATTGCTTCTCTGATGCAACTAGCTGATATTCCAGCTATAGAGTATTACTCTTTTTATTTTGTAGTAAGCATCCGGATTCAATATGCTTAGCGTTGGTGATTGTCTCGAATAAGTCTTTTCTGCTTTTTACAGTTTCTCTTTTGTGCTCTTGTGTTGATCGCGGAGCCCTTTATACTACAAGCGTAGCTGATACAATGAGCATTGTATGTTCATAACGTCCTATAACATCCGGTGTTTTGCTCCAGGACTGGTTTAATATACTCTCCAATGGTATCAGCATATCCTCAAGATTTAAGTACTCTTGATTATAAGTACATATTTTAAGAAATCAAATATTCTGCTAGCGAATCCACGTAGATTACGAAAAAACCATCCGAAAGCATTGTCTGTACTCATTTCATTGATAAACCAAGCCGCCTCTTCAGCATATATGAAACTGATCCAAAATCTCTACATATTCCTTACCGGTTGTGTAAAATTACATAGAGCAGCTGATATATTGTAGATTCATAAAGGAGTATGCTAGGGTTACGGTTTATATCCCAAATTATTTATAAGTTTAGACGAAATGTTTAAAATATTTATTAAAAACTTCTTATATCTGAAGGATACTATTATTAAAATTAAGCAGATCCCTTTTTTTGTTTTATTTACTTACGTAACGCTAATTCATCATAAGCACTGACATCTGCATACCAACAAATGTGACATGAACAAATTTAAACTAGATTACTATTTACATTAGAGGTTATTATTTTAAATGTAATTAATAATTTAATTATTTTAGATATTTCTTATATTAATTTTATTGGTATTATTAATTACATTCAATATTTTATTAATTACATTCAAATTACTGGCCACACAATGTATGAGAAATGAAATTAGTGTGTAATTTAATTAAGCTGTAACTATTAACGTTTATTTTAAAATATGAACGTAATGAGTTCAAACTGATTTTTAATAGTTTCATTAAACATATTAATGTCAAAATGTTGTAATTTCTCATGAAAATTATATTTGCATCTAAAATCGATAACCGACCTTTAGATATGTATGCTCTGCGATGTTATAGCAAAATGTAATTGATTAGGTAAATGTAAATTTAAAACGTACGTATACTCGAGCTCGAGCGTAGTAAGTTTTATTGCACTTGGCAAATATGCATGCACTTGTTGCGCAATTTTCTATTTAGAAATTTCGACTGAAACTTGCATAGTTTGGATATCCGGACAAATAGTTTTCAATGATTAATTATCACGACATATAAATTAGTTTGCTCGCAGTTATAAATATTGGTAGTAAATTTTATTTACTTAAGGGGCCTACACAGGCTCAGTAATATTGTGCAATATTTAAGGTATTGTGCAACCTAAAAGCCCGTCTTTTGAACAAACGCTTAAATCTGGTTCAACTCAACCAACTTTTGGAAACTCGGTCTTATTGAAAATAGCTCTTCTTCGCCAATATAATATTTATAAATATGAACCAATTTTGTAAGTAACGGGTATGCTAGAGGGCGCTGTTTAATTGTTTCTAAAATGTTTCTTCTAAAAATATCAAATGGAAGTATACCATTTTTACCACGAATTCTAAGAATAAGATAAATTACCAACAAATTATCAAAAACACTGTGTCGATATCTTTTATCGATATGGAAATATCTTAAGGCATTTTTCTTTAAATATCGATTACTTTCGCTGAATGGAATTTAACAATTTTGGACTCGATAGTGAAATTTTCTGCCAATTGGGTTTTCCTATCACTCCAAATCTCAAAGGGAATTCGTCGTGTTTAGGAGTGGAAGGTAAAAGTGAAACAAAGGGAAACTAATCGTATTCTTCATCGTCGGATGGAATATCTATTTCTGTAGTTCCAGCAATGTCTGAATTTTTAGCCACCCCTAGTTCATTATCATATACATCTTCGCCATCGGTAAAGTCATCTACTTCATGAGGTATAGCTAAAATGTCCGCTTTGATTTCGTTTGAAAATGCATACTCGATGGCTCCTTCGAAAGTTATAAAAGTTTTTAGACTCATGATTTGTATAACTAAAATAGTATAAAATTATATTATACAATTGGGTTACCACCAAGAAATGCATTATAAATCCAGCGTCCTCATTTAAGGACGGTTTTCAGTTTTCTTTTAAAAGAGTTTTTATTTGTAAATCAGGAATTTAATTGCTTTTTTATACGTTTTGATATAAATTAATTCTATTATTCATATATTTTACACCTCAGGATTGTACATTTTTATTACAAGTTGATAATAAAAAATCATATAAAAGCGTACATTGTTTTTGTTAATCAAAATTAAACAACGCGAAACGTATGTATGTGGGCTAAAGAAATTTAATCTCATACTCCTAACGACTCTAACAATGTGAAAACATGTATAGCAAAAAAGGATCCAAAAGAAAAATGGAAATAAAAAAAAATAACATTTGCTTCAATGGCAAATTGAAATACCAATGGAACACCGAGAAACACAGCAAGGATTAATTGCATTCTTTGTACCTATCGGGAATTTCATTTCATTGTTTAAATGTTTTTTATTCAGTTTTGTTCAGTATATGTTTTATGTACACAGTTTCCAGTATCACGTTACTTTTCATTAACGTTATATACAGGGTGCATGCGATAAATTGGTAATAACATTAATTTCCTTATTTCATACATAAAGTTGCGGATTTTCATAATATTCCTTTACATACAGTTTATAATATGACGAAGGTGTATGATGCTTCCCCCCTTTCTCGCCACACCAACAAGGAATAATCATAAGGTATGTAAGGATGGTAAGGTCCATATATCTTACACAAAATCTAAGAGCACATCAATGAAGATCCAGGAAAGTTAATGCGCTCTATACCAAGAGAGTTGTATATGTCGGATACAGTGGTTTGCAAGATTATTGCTGAAGGTATCAGATCGTAAATTATTAGAGGTTAGTTTATCTCACAGCAGTCAAAGAAAAGCCCTTTGAAGGAGCAAAGAAATTACTAACAGAACTGAAAAATCCCAAACACAAAAATGCTCTGATGAAAAAAAAATTCAGAAGGACCAGGCTGTAATACCAACAAGGTACAAGAATTTCTCAGTGCCCATGTTCCTGAATTCTGGTTAAAGGAAATCTGGCATCCTAATTCACCGGATGCTAATGGAGCGTTTGTGATAGAGATGTTGATAAACAACATCGTCCCAATAAAGAATCTGTTAGAGTTAAAATTGAAAGCATTATGATCTCCATGAAGAAGAAAAAATTAACTAAGGCGAGTTTAAGATTCTGAAGTCAAATCTAGTCTTTTATTGCAGCCAATAGAATATTTGTTTGAACAATTTAAGACAAAATATCTATTTTTATATAATTGCAAATAAGAATAACCTTTTTTTCTAAATGTAACACAATATTTTTAATTGTAAGTTGGAAATTTGTCCACGTTCCTGTTTAGGTTGATGTAAAAGGTGAATACGTTAAAATAATTAGACCCATAAAAGGTTTAGCATTGTAAATCAGATTTTAGATAAGGGGACAGTCATCGAGTAACTTAGGATAGAGCTATTTTATGATCAAAGTACGAAGATAAATATTAGTTATTGAATATACCCTATGCTAATTAATTAAATCTTGAGCAAATCAATTGTACATAGAAGCTATGTATGGGAACAAAGTCCAATGACCGATGTCACACAGGTGTTATAGAAAATATTCTAGAATGGGCTAATGAGATACAAATTAATCGTGACTAAAAGTATGCATATCGATATGTGGAGGGGATCTGAGATGCATAAAAACGGTTCACACACAGCAGTAAGGGATAGTAAGTTTGGGCGTCCGCCGAATGTCGTAATGTCCAACTAAGTAGCGAAATAATAATCCAGAATAAAATAATATTAGATTAATAATGAAATAAAAAAAAGTCATGTCTAATTAAAATGTGATCATAAATTGATTAAGTATTTTATTGTGCATTGTTCTAATGTAACGCGGTTCTTAGCACTAATATTTTTGGGAATAATTCAGATAAATTAGCTTAATATTCAAATTGAAAAATAATTCAGATTGAGTATAATTTTGATGAATAAAGTCAAGTCGAGTGTAATTAATTAACAAATTTGTTGATCAAGCTAAAGCCAAAAGAAATACAAATAAATAATTAAGATAATGTTGTATTACTCACATTACAATTATTAAGAAGTAAATGGGAATTGGGTGAGGATATTAATAAGCCACTAGGCTTAGTAGCAGATGAAGGCCCGATTGGGTAAGAAATTGAGGCTTTTTGTTTTTAAAATGGCGCCTAGAATATGGTTTGAAATGTATAGGCAATCTATGGCAGAGCACTTCATTATCTGATGCGGCTTCTCGTACAGTAAAACGTTCTGGAGCGTCGACCTAGGATGTACTATTGGATGTACTATTGATCGTTTCAACGGATTTGATTAGCGGTCCACATGTAGTTTGATACCTGGTAGCCATCTTGGGGCCATTAATCTATCACGTACCTCTGAAGGTCGGAGGCCAGCTGCGACGAAGGCGAAGGCACCTGTAGGAGGTTCCCCCAATTTTTCCAAATTGTAACATCAGTGGGACGTTTCTGCAGCCAGCCGTCTAGATCTCGTTGGAGCTGCACTGAAGACATCTTGGAGTGAGAAAGAGAGGGAAAGAGAGTTAGGCGAAAATAAAAGGGTGTGGGTTGGGTAAAGAGGGGAGAGGTTTAAATGTAATGAAGAGAATAATTGAGGAAGGGACAAAAATAAGGTGAGCGGTAAACGGAATAAATTGTGTGGAAGTGGAAGTATTTGAGGAAATAAGGGGAAGGAAGCTAGTAGAAGGGTAAGGAAAAAAGGACCTTATAGGAATATAGGGGTTTTGAATTTACTTTAATTTAGTGCCAGTTTAGTCTTAAGGTGGAAGAGAAGAAAGGAGGAAAGGGGAGAAGGAAGTGGTGGAAGGATGGAGAAAGAAAAATTTTTTTTTTATCAATATTTTTTTAGAGTCGTATTTTAAGTTTTTTGTATTAGGTTTGTTGTTCGTTTTTTCTTTCTTCTTTTTTATTTTTATTTTATTATTTTTTTTGTTTTGAATTATTTGTAGCATATACATTTGTATTTAAGTGGAGATCTACGACTTATTTATGCCTAATAAAGGTTTATTTATTTCTTTATTATTTTATATATATATATCCAAATAAGGCAGATTATAATATATGTATATATATATATATTATATATGTGAAAAACGTCGTAAGCACTATTATATATCACTTACTTTGTGACTCGAGTTTCGGACATGGGTCAATTATCGATCTCCCATGTCCGTGTTAGATAATGGACTGAGTTCGATAATGGACCCATGTTCGAAACTCGAGTCACAATGTAAGTGACATATTATAGTGCTTACGACATTTTTCACATATATAAAATATTTATAATGGAGCATGTAAGAAAGATAATACATAAAAGATATATATCAAATATAATCAATGTTATTGATTAGATTTTATTACGTGTGCGATGTAATATTTGTAATAATAATTATTGCCAGCATTGTCGTATTTATTTATTTATTTATTCCCGTTTCGATTGTTGTTATATATTGCTTGGTTTTGTAGTAATTTGAATGATCGTAGCCTGTCGAATTTTAGATTTAATTGTTCATTTACCAAATTTCTATGTATGTAGTAAGAATTGTATATGTCTAGTTTTCTTATTGCCTATTCATATTCTTTGAATCTTGTTTTGAAGCTGCTGTTTAGCTTTTCTATGCATGATTTATGGAAGGTTTCAATTTGAGTTGTATATTCCACTTGTCTATGCCTATGTTGCTCATACTATTACGAATTTTTCAGCATAGATTATTTACTGTTCTGTATGTGATTTTCATATTGTATTGCGGAATAGAGCTTCATCCGCTATGTGAATGATCATTATTTAACAGAATAGATTATTAATTAAAAACAAGATTATTAATTAAAAAATTTATTTTTTAATTATGACATTTTGTATAGCATGAAATAACATGATTTAGATCGATATGTTTATATCGATCAAATACTGTATTTAGTATTTGATTATTTTGCAAATATAAATCCATACTTTCTAACGGATTTGTAAACAAATTATCTTAGTTTGTTTGTAAGGATATTATTTTAGAAATAGAAATTTCTTTAGAAATATTATCTCTACTCTTTTATTTTTATTGTTACTCAACTAAATAAAGGAGAATCAGGATGTACAATACATATCAACAATAAAGTAAATTGAGATGTTACGCACAATATAATGTTTTCATCATCATACTTATACAAGGTTGCCAACAGTATGACATAGAGTATAGGATAACGACATACATATATAGGATTCAAAAAATGCAATTAAATCTTATAATAATAAAATAATAAATATTAACTTATAAAATGAGTCTTATTTGAAAGTCTTGAATCATAATGTTCCTAAAGAATTATAATAATAAATAAAAAACAAAATGATGCAGTAATTTGAAATTAAAAACGTCAATCAAAACATTCGTAGGATTAGAAAACAATAAATATGAAAGCTTTAAAGTATTATGATAACAAAATATGCATATAACAAGAAAGTCTTATTGTTACATGAACAAAAATGCCCTTATTATGGCAACCTGCAATATAATTTGTTGTCCCTTAGTTATATAATGCCCTTAGTTATATAAAATATTTAATTTAATAATAAGTTAAATTAGATTAATTTAGAGCACTGAGCAATCTATTGCAGTAACTTTTGCAAATTTATTGCAGTAACTCATGAAAATTAAAATTAGCTCAAAATAAGATGCAAGGTACTTAGTAATAACAATAAATATTAACTGGTTTATTCTTAAAAATAATTAACAATATGTACAAAACTGAATAAAACAAACGCACTAAACAGTACAAACAATTATTCCCACGTATTAGTAAAGAAATCAGAATTTTTTAATTCAAAATCTTTTAAATGAAAATTTAAAAATAAAATTAGATGTTCTGTCAATAAATAAAAACAATGGTGTAAATATGCGAATTTGAAATTAATATGCTATATTTTATTAAACGTTTATCTGTCTGGTTAAACAGCTGTGGTAAAACTTTGCGTATACTTCAGCTGTGGCCGCTGTGAGGGAATGTTTAGTTTGTTTTGCTTAACCGTACTTACACAAATTATTAGAGAAAATTACTTAGTCTGATTTAGCTATAAATGTCTGAACCGTTGAGTTGATTACTTTCAATTTGTTACTTAAGGCGAGCTTGCACACTCAGTACCTTAAAAAATAAAATGTTACTTCAAAAATTATATTTAAGAAAAGTAATAATAATTAGTTAATTCAATTGTAAATGAATAATAATTTAAATTGTAAAAACAAAAGAATGACACCGTGTTTGCTGTAATTAAACATTAGGGAAAAATACGAGATAAAACAAAGCACCGTAGTGACTAATGTAAATTAGTAAAACAACTTCAGGTTTACTAACAAAAACTAAACAATATATATTTATTTTGAAACTGGTGACCTAGTCTGCGTGTATGTATGTTTATCAGATTTTGACATTGCAATTTTACGATAGTATTTCATACAAAACAATTAACTTACGGAAATATTTCTCTACGCATATTTTAACTAAATGAAGCAAATTAAATCTATTATACGAGGTGTGCTTAAGAATATCTTACATATTTTCACTGTTCAGTTTTGAGTGAACACTAGAAATTTTGCAAAATCATCAAATTGAATTGTACATACGACGTGTACCATTGTTTTATCTTGTTTTACTCTTGCTTTATCTGGGTTTATCTTGGTTTACTCTTGTTTTGTTTATCTTTTAGATTATAATAATTTTTAAACCCAATGACTTTGAACTATTAAGAAAAAATGAAGGAAATTAGCTAAATTTACAATTACAAAGGAAACTAATGTATTTTAAATTATATGAAAAAAAATTGTCGCCTTCATCCACGTTTATTTTAAAAATTCGTATTAGCGAACGTTTTCGGGATCTAGCCCCATTATCAAGCTAAAAATTTTTTATCAATATCAAAAGTCATGTTTAAATTCGACAAAACACATATGAAATAAATTACAATTAATTTTTCTAATAATTTTTTAATTTGTAAATTGTAATTTTTCATGTGTGATAACTCATGGCGAGTATTAGTTTGTTGAATACTGAATTTGAGTCTTAAGAATCGCAAACCAGTTCCGTAAATGCGTTGAGTTGCTTACAAAGTTTATACCAGCATTAAAATCAAAAATAACACCAAATTGGACCCTAAAAAAGTTGATTTGAGCGGGTTCAACGATGAAAATTCAGTGTTCAACAAATATGGAGACATAGTAGTTTGTCACTCGACCATAAGGTTGAAAATTTAATTGTAATTTATTTCATATGTGTTTTGTCGGATTTAAACATGACTTTTGAGGCTGCTAAATTTTTTTTAGCTTTATAATGGGCCTAGTTCCCGAAAACGTTCGCTAATACGAATTTTTAAAATAAACGTGGATGAAGGCGACAATTTTTTTCACATAATTTAATTGTAATGGTCCACGTCACCTTAGATGTTTTAATTAATATATTTTAGTCAAATTTCAATTATAAAAATTTTATGGCAATTTTTCCATGTTGAACAATTGTTTTCAAATGAAAAACGCTTTAATAAAATAGATTTAATTTTTTTTAACTGCCCGGTATCATAAAGAGAGATTTACTGTAAAAAGAAATACAATATGATTTCATCAATATAATGAATTATTTAATCTTTGAAATATTATTTATTAAAAATATGATTTTTTAAAATATATTAAAATATTAAATAACTAACAGTTTAGATTAATTAATCAGCACTTCATTCAAAAATCAAGCGGCAATAAATGAGAGAAAATAAAGAGCATGAGCAATACTTACTTTTAGCGTTTACAAATTTATCCATACAAAACTGTTGATAAGTAACAGAAATCTAAAATAAACTTTTAATTCAAAAATGTTTTTACAAGCAGTAAGCAAATATAATAGTTTTTTTGTTGATGCAAAAACTGATATAAAGAAACAGACATATAATCATGTACCAGTTATTTAGGATGAAGGATTGTTCATCCATGGATAAACAGTGGAAATTTACTGAAGAATTTTTCATTAATTTTATTAAGATATATTATTTTGCATATTATTTTCAAATGCAGCTAATTTAAGTTAGATTTTTATTCTTTCTTAATAGTTCAAAGTCCTTGCGTTTACAAATTGTTATACTTTAAAAGATAAACAATATAGAAGTATTATTATGATAGAATAAGTGTGTAAAATGCAATTTGCTGATTTTTCAAGCAGAACAGCATCAATTACCAGGCAGACGTTTAAAAAATTGTAACATATTAATTTCAAATACGCATACTATTGTTTTTGTTTTATCTAAATATCGATTATTAGCATAACCATAAGATTTCCATGATTTCCATGACTCTTTACCATGATTGTTTTTCTTTTAGATGGTTTGAATTTAGACATTCTAATTTTTTTATTAATACGTGATATTCATTATTTGAAATTTTCGCATCACCAGTTTTTTTTTTTATTCAATTAATATATATTATTAATTATTTGTAGAAATAAACGAGTTAATTAATTTTTAGAGTTATCATTGGTAAATTAATTCCAGCCTTATGCAAGTTTGAGTGTGATTTGATTGTCTTATTTAATTATTCAAGTTTCAAATTCTTTTATCTGTTTAATATTCTTTCCAAGCTGCCCCTATTACGGTAAGTTTTTAAATTACATCTCCCATTTGTTCAAAGACTGTTTTTTTTAATAATAAAAAAACAAATAAATAAATTATATATACATATATATATATATATAAATCAATGTACGTTTGAATGTGTGTATGTATGTCCTTTATGCCTGACTACACCATCCATCCGATCGACATGAAACTTTAGGAATTTGTTGAGTACACTC
>WYDF02065989.1:0-11601 GCA_009867245.2 Adranes taylori
ATATTATAATAACTAAATATTATTATCTATAAAAAAACTATTTAAGACACCTTGTTCTAAACAGAAACTTTTATTCTGAACCATGAATACAAATATAAATAAAAACGTGAATTAAACTGCATTTCCAAAATATAGCAAAAGCGTCTTTGATTAATTTATTATTACACTTTTGTTTCACTCATCAGATGACTCTTCAACCTGTTCACGAAGACGGGGATAGCATTCTGTTCAAACAGTTGTTGCATGTTGTCCACAGGTATATCGACTATAATTCTTGCATATTGTCTTAGTCAATTTGGCGATACGTAAAGTGTAGCAAAGATGGGAGATGTGGCCATTTGCTCAAGGAACTTCTTTTCCTGCAGGTCCGGCGTCTACGTCAGTCTGTGTATTTGGTCTGAACCGTTTTAGACCTTCACTTAATCTATGTGGGATACCCTGAATTTTATGACTTCTTCTTTGTAATTGGGGAAGAGTCAATTCATGACAGAGCTTTCGAAGGAGTACTCGTCGTCTAACATTTTCTTGTCCATTACCAACAAAAAGCACTTGTGCATTGTTGCCCCAACATTCAGTAAAGCAAGAAAGACTACCATTGGCTAATGGCGTGTGTTTCTAGCAACATTATATGATGCGCAGAATTTGTCGACAACATCGACTATTGATTTTGCTTTGTTGTAATATGTAAGCATGTGGTTTAGAAGCTTCTTCCGATGCTTCATTAATGGCATCGTCAAAATGCCGGCTAGATACAATAATTACATTTCGATTTTTTTTGTCACATATGAAACAAGTGTGCAATTTTCGCCATATTTTCCAGGTCATATTTTTCTTTCAGCTCACTAACAAGATTCACATCACTGAACCAATTATCAGCTGTGATGTTCCGACCAGTCCCATAAATTGGTTTTGTCAGTCTCTTTACCACATCAGCTGGCTTGTTACTAACGTTGTATGGACCCACAGGTTGCTTGCCACAATATATCTCCCAAATGAATGTATAGAAAACAGCAGCATCGCATAGAGAACAAATCTTTACTCCATATTTCGCTGGCTTAGAAGGTATATATTGCTTGAACTTACATCTTCCGCCAAATGCTTCTAATTCTTTTTCAATAGTGACACACTGCCCGAGAGAGTAACTGTTTTTGCAATTGTGAACAAATGCATCAAAAATATCACGACTTGTTGCGATATTGTCTAATGATTTCCTTGCAATCCTTGTAGGGCAATGATCGAGTTGTAGAAATCTTGTAAGAACCTTCTTAGGCTTATTACAAGTCGGTATTGTTCCACATCATACAAGTCTGTACTCCAAAGATTTTCCAACATCATTCTATTGGCTGTAATGTTCCTGCGAGGTATAAAAGGCCAATGTATGCTTTAAATTAGATCAGGTTTGAGCATCGCGTACTCTCTCATAGCGGTCTCGTATTTCGAGATGTATGTACTGATTTGTAAAATCTACAATATTTTGAAGCATTTTACGATTCCTTGCACGTTTTTGTTATGGGTGGCCGGTTTCAACCAGCTCGTTTTATCCTTTCCTTCATAAAACATATTATTGTGAGCATCAGGGACATTATCAATCTCACTCTCTTCAGTCTTTGAATTGTCGGCTCTCTCTTGTGCCTCTCCATTTTCTGCATCTCTGTCTGCATCATCTTGAAAATCTTCTACTTCAGAAACATTTTCGTCATCCTCAAACACCAATTTCATAGCAGCTTGGATCGTTCAAGTCTTATCGCTTTTGCACCATTATTCTATAAACAAAATATGATACATTCATAATACTTCACAGAAATGAAAGTACGATTACATCACATTATAAACTAAATATACATATTCTTACACAGTAGGACGCAATGTATCAAACTGATACAAGATGCTTATAGTGTAATAAACACGCACAGTAGACAGCGTAAGTTGGACTAAACCGTGCATTAAGATGAAAAACGAATGTACTAACGAGGTGGACCCTCCCCACCTTCACTAGCAGAAATGGCGACGGAAAATATTTTACTTGTATCATTCTGATACACATGCGACCGGCGAAGAGTTAACCTCGCAACCGCGGAATTTAAATTTAAACAGTTTCTGCTTTAATTATATTTTGTCGACTGAAAATTAATCGAAATACCTTTGTATAGCTGCATTATATTCATGTAAAATACAAAAATATATCAATATAAATGATTTACCTTGACCAGCCCCAATCTAAAAGTTATATTTGACCTGTTTTGCTATTTACACAAACATAAATTGACTAACTTTATATAAATATAATATATTTCGAGGTTAACGTATTTTAAACACAACACAATGTGTCAATTACAGTGAATAACTATAATTTTATTCGATATGTTGGCGTTTAATATTAGCAAAACATACTTATTTTGTATGAAATATTAAAAAATAATATTTATTATTGGATTAGTAATATTAGGTGTTTCTAATAAAGATGATTTCTTGATTTGAACTATTTTGGTTATTCTATTTTACTTGTACAAAAATAATAAATTTTGCTTATATTCGGGTCAAATAATTTCTTTTCCAAGAATCTTATTACATTTCTACATTTTGAGCCGTGAAAATATTTAAACCATTACGGCTTAATGTCTTAACTGCTACACTTGCAGGCGATATAGCTTCTGGTCGCTTAATAATTAAAAATGGTTGTTTTTAATTAAATGCACTTAATTTAGTGCACTGAATTTAAATGTACACAAGGTACAGTGCTGAATTTGAATTTGATTCTTGTGTCTGCTCTTGTATTATACTTTGTTAAGAATAGTTTTTGACTGATTTAATTTTTCAAGTCTTCAAAGGTGTTTTGGTGTATTTCATTCCATGTAAATATTGTGCTCTTTTTTAGTAATTCTCGTAATGGATTTGCTAATGGCTGTTTTAAAAGAATAAATTTTTTCAACATCAGTTTAATAGATAACCATCTAGTCTTTACGTATATAGCTAGTTCAATTTCAAAGGCATTGTGCAATATTAATCGCATCATGTTATATAGTTTGATGTAGTTATATTTATTTGTATGGATTTGAATATAGAAATTTTTTATAAAATACAGCCCACTATTGTTATTTTTTGGTACTGGCCTAACCATTCTTTCCCTCCTACTCCAGTATAACAAATATTGGCTTCAAATATTTTACGATGACTATCCAAAATATCTGTACCGCATCTGTGCAGATGCGGTAGAGCGAATGGCTTGTTTGAAATGGAGTAGGAGCAAGAATGCCACATGAAAAATGGACCAAAAGAATTATGGAATGGCGACCCAGAGAACAAGCCATCAGAAACCGGGGAAGACCACCAACCAGATGGACAGATAATGTAACACGCATCTCGACAAACTGGATTCATGCTGCTCAGGACCGGAAATATTGGGAATTATTGAGAGAGGCCTATGTTCAGCAGTGGACGATACAAGCTGTTTGATGATGATGATGATGATCCAAATTATAATGACGAAATCTCTACGGATTCCGAAATTGAATAATTACTGGACCCAAATCAGACACCACTACAAACTGAAATAAAAATGACCATTCAGGAAGTATTTAACAAAAGTAATTCCATACAAATCGAAAACCGGCCGGCTTCTATTGCGGTTTCGGTTTTTACATAGAAAACCGCGGTTTTCGGGTTCGGTTATAACCGAATCAGAAACACTACTCATGAAATATCCATTCTATTTAAACTTGCGAGCAGGCAACAGACGTGAAAATAGAAATTAATATTAAAATAAGTTCAAAGCAATAGTAGCAGTGACACCAATCTAATGATGCGAAAACCATGTGTTGACGAAAGGCAAGTTAACTGCAAAATAATTGATTATAAACAAAACCCCCGTAAATTTATCGTACGAGAATTTGACACATATAAAATATCTGTTCTTCAAAAGTTCATGGCTCGTTTGTGTAGTGGACTAAACAGTCAACCCGAAATTAGGAGAGCCGGGTTCGATTCCCGGATGAGCTACATTTTTTCAAATATACAATTGATTATATTAATTTCAAGTCATTATATTATTACACGGAGTGACCCCTACACTCTACACTCATGAAATATCTATTCTATATAATGATGCTTTGTCATAGCCGTGTCATAATCTACAACAACTACATGGCAGAAATAAATTTTCTTGGATCGATGTTAGGATTTTTCCGCATAAAAATCAGGTCCAGCAAATATTATTTGCGAATGTTTTTGAACTGTTGATTAGCAGCCAGAAGAGATGAGAAATTTGATATGCCTCTTTTGTATACCAAACTGATAACACCAGATGCTCTATTGAAGCATGAAAACAAGCTTGACTAATAAAAGTGGGAAGATCGTCAAAAACTACAATTTCCCATTTTCCCTGTTGGAGTGAAGAAAATAGGTCAACATATAAAGATTCAGGTTCAACAGGAAAGACATATAAAGTTTGCACAAAATGCACAGCACCGTTGTGTCTTAATAAAGAAAGATACAATCGATTATATTAATTTAAAATCATCAGATCATTTTATAGGCATTTTCTTGTTTGAAAAATCTTCTTTTTTTTCTTTTGGTCCATTTCCAGCTTCCTTTTTTTCCATCATCCATCATATTTTTTCTTCCTTTGGTTCACTTATGTTGACATTGTAGTAACAATTTTATTATCAAGCCAGGATACTACACTGACATTATCTGTCCTCTGCTGTCCGAAATCAGTTTTGGGAAATTTCTAACATGGCTGGGTATAGAATTACCCTATTGTCTTCATTTTTGTGAGCTTGCACTACTTCCTTTCAGTTCAGTCTCGCACTCTTATAAACAACAAATGTAGATTATACACCTGGAGATCTCCTGATAGACACATGAGGAATCAAGTAGATTACATCTTGATTATGCAGAGATGAAAATTCTAGGTAGAACGACGAAAACGTTACCGCCTGCAGATTGTGGAAGCGATGATCCACTGCTGATGTGTGAGTTTACAGGAAAACTTAAAGGCGAAAGTAAATAAAGATTTGTGCCGGGTCGCGAAACGAGGGAACAGATCCTCAACATCAGGAAAATCATGGAAAAGGGGAGAGAGTTTAATTTGACGACATATTTATGTTTTATAGGCTACACTAAGGCCTTCGATTGCGTTCAGTGGCAAAATCGATGGCATATACTAGATGAAATGGGAATACAAGACACCTGATCGCCCTCGTTCAAAATCTCTACGACAGTAACGTTGCATACTTTAGGGTATAAAACGAGCTCACTAACCCATTCCATGTTGAACAGGGTGTCAGACAGGGATGTGTACTCAGTCCTCTCTTTTTTAATATCTGTGGCGAATGGATCATGAGGAGGGCCTTGGAGGCATATACTGGTGGAATAATAATGGGGGGGGGGAGTACTAAATTCAATAATGTACGATGTGTAGACGATATCAGTCTAATTACAGCTTCAAAAGAGGAACTCATCGGCCTTATTATACGACTTGAGTAGTTCAGCAACGAAATCGGTCTAAGAATGCACAAAAAGAAGACCCAAATCATGATAGTAGATCGAGCAAATAACAACAAATCAGACATAAAGAAAATAATCAAGATCGATACAGTAAAAACTTTTATCTCTCGGGGATCCTCAATATCTAATGAGGGTGGCTCCATTGACGAAATCAAGAGAAGAAGCTCACAAGCAAAATAAGCTATGCATAAGTCGACAAATATTTGGAGTCACGAAATCTCAGTAAAAACGAAAATAAGACTGCTAAAGAGCCTGCTGTTTTCTGTTTTCCTATACGGTTCGGAATCCTGGTTATTGAAGGAAAATGACAGAAAGAAAATCGATGAACTAGAAATGTTTTGTTGGCGCAGAATGCTAAGGATCTCACGGACACAAAAGTGAACTAACGATTCAATAGTGGCACAACTAAAAATAAAGAAGAGATTACAAGCAACATTGGTGGAAAGCATAGCGAAGTTTTACGGACACCTGGTGAGAAGAAATGGCTTTGACAGACTTACTATAGAGGGCCTGGTAGTCGATAAAAGATCGCGTGGCAGATCACTTTTAAGGTACACGGACCTCATCACAAATATAACTGGTCAAAGCCTGGTTTGCTCATTTAAGAGCTGAAAATAGAGAGGAGTGGAGGACCACTGTGAAATCTAACTTGTGAAATCACGTTTCTCGAAAATGAGATAGTGACTAAGAAGAGAAAGCAGTAGGAATCGACAGAATATCGGCCGAGGTCTTGCAGGTTCTTGATGAAAGAGAATAAAAATCTTGCACATATTCTGTCAATATATTTGGAAAACAAGTTTATGGCCAGAAGACTGACAAACTTCAATATTGCATCCCCTACATACAAAAAGGAAGGTCAGTAACAGTCTGCGGAAACCTTGAAATCACATTCCAGCAAGATTATGTTGTACATTTTTCAAGCAAGACTACATGTCTGCCTGCTACATCAAATAGCTCTAAAACAAGCCAGATTTATGAAAGGACCGAGTAATCGAGAATTTTTTTTTAATGCGAGATACCTTATAGAAAAGGTCAGAGAATTCTCGGTATCAATGTATCTATGCGTTGTACATTACGAGAAAGCGATTGATAGCGTTCGTTGGCCTAGGCTGTGGACATCTTTAGCACAATTTGGAGTGTCATGTCATCTCATCACTGTCGTCAAAAGTCTGTATGAGAATTCGCAGACGATCGTTAAAATCAATATCACAATTACCAAAAACTGTTGCATTAGGAAAGGCTTTCATCAAGGCTGCGTACTTTCACCTCTGCTCAACTATAGCGTAGCAGTGATGCGGCGCACTTTAGAGAACTGAAAGGGAGAAGCAAAGATTGGTGGAAAGCGCTTTACAAACCTTCTATTTGCGGATGATACTCTTCTAATAAGTTACCGCACCGAATAGCTTTTAGAATTTCTTCAAAAACTGGAAGACGTAAGCCTGGGCTCCAAATAAATGCCAACCAGACAAAAGTAATGATATCGTTCTGAATCGAAGACAACTTACAAAAGTAGGGAACTATAAAGTCTCGAAAAATTTGTATATTTGGGCTCCATGCTCCATAAGTCAGGCTTTTGTAAATTGGAAATTAGACGGCGAATTGAAGTTACCCGCTCGGCCAGGATAAAATTAAGAAAAATTTGGAAACATCGAAATATCACTAGGAAAATGCAAGCAAGCCTTGTAAACGGTCTAGTTTTTCTCGTTTTTTCGTACACTTCAGAGACTTGCTTAATCCGTTTTAACAACAGAAAAAAAATAGATGCGATTGAAATGTGGGTCTGGCGTGGTATGTTGCGAGATCCCTGGACGGCTAGACTAGACCCTGGATTTTCTACATAATATCTTAAAACTTTGTTTTAAACAAGACTTCTTCATTTTCAATTTCAACTTATAAAGAGAACCCACAGGATTAGCCATGGGAAGCTGTTTGCCTCCAATCTTGACACAATTATTTATGTCGAACTTGGATATGAAACTTTTAAGTTTAAACAATCCTTATTAAACAAATTAAGTTTTACCAAAGATACGTTGACATCTTTATAATCTTTGGTGAAAGCATTGATGAAATTCCTCTTCTTACTTCTATTTTTAATTCAGCACACCCAGATATTAAATTCATATATGAATTATCAGTAAACTCCAAAATTCCCTTCCTAGATATTGTAATTGATAGATATTGAATCAATTATCGTTCAATATCTATATAAAAACACATATTGTGATACGTTAATTCACTTCAAGTCAATGGTGCCTTGGTCACAGAAGCTAGCAGGTTTCGAGTGATTAATCCCTAGAGGCCTAAATTCCTCAAAACCAAATTTGTTTTATCAATGAAGTCAACACAATTAGAGGGATTGCTAAAAATAAAGGTTATGAAGACAAAGTAATCTTCAAATTATTTATTTAATAAAATATATCCAATGGAAACAAATCTGATTCCAATCACTAAATCCCCTACAGAGGACACAAACAAAAGATTTTATTCTGTTTCTTACTTAAACAACAATTGTCTAAAGTTTCAACATATTTTTCACAAACACAATATCGAAATTAGTTCCCATACTTGAAATAAAATAAATAACATTAAAAACAATAAAGATAGAACATCTGCACCTGAACAATGTGGTATTTATAGATTAGATTGTCAAACTTGTGAAAGTTTTTATGTGGGAGTTACACAGAGGAACTTCAAGACTGGAGTGTCGGAACATTATAGAGCAATCGGATTGAATAGTGATACCACAATTTTGAACCAAATGAAAATATTGATTATTTACAAATATTTAGAAAACCTTTTATATCAAAACATTTAGAACTAATTTACATTTAGTCCAGTGAAATAATTCAAAAAGGCTATTTAATTAAGAAACAAATGAATTACGATCTTACTAAATTTCTTTAATTTGTAAATTTAAAATAAAGTTACATTATTTAATAAAATTGTTGCTATATATCAGTAATTTTATTTAAATAAATAAAATGTTAATTATAAAGTATTCACTCGATCTGAGAATCATATGTTCCAAACAATAGTATGGAGTTTTAAACTCACTTTAAAACCTTGAATTTTATAGAGAGTTTTACATATTAAATAAGAGTTTTACATCAATCATATTAACATAGAAATTCAAAAAAAAACATTCAATTCATTTAATAGAAGTAATCCAAAGGGTTGCACCTAAACGACTTCTTTGACATTCCAGATACAACTGAATTTGTCGGGATGTGGCTAATTTTGGAGATGCCTATAACAAACTTATACGTTATTAACTTGTAATATTTATGTCTTAAAAATTGTTTTATTATTTTTAACATTTCAATTTTAATTTCTTAAATAAAGAATCAAAGATGAATTACTTCAAGAATTAATTTATGAAATTCAGCGTTTTGCTTGGCTCATGCGTAATTGTTATTTCCGCAATGAACCAGCCAAATTGCATCAACCGCTTTGTTCAGTCACAATGATGGCGCATGCCAGACTTAAACTGAAAATGTAAAATTTTTATTAGTTACTAACTCAATTTTAGATCAATTCCAAATATGGAATGTAGTTAGTTTTTTATTCCAACAAGTTTATAAATGAATAATGTAAAATCTTTCTAAAAATAATATTTCAAATTAATTTCAAATATGTGATCGTAGGAGCACATTGAAATTCATCTTAATTTATTAATTAATTTATCATTTACAGTCACAAATAGCTTTCTGATCTTGAATAGTTCTGATGAAGGGAGGATTGCTACTCCCGAAACATGTCAATAAGACAGTTGATGACTGCCAATTGATTTCGTTTTCAACATCTTACGATATCAATTAAAGTGGAGTTTTTGGAACACTTTCTTGTATAATTTATTTTATTCATAAATTGCTTTAAGCGATTAAACGATCAAGGATTTTTGTGGAAATTTTTAACTAATAAAGCGATAATACGCTTATTTTTGTACACCCGTTATATTGTTTATAACATATGAATTGATTGATATGATTCTAAGCTGTAAACATGAGTGAAAATGATTTCATTGCAATTGTAATTTCGCTTGACCAAGTAAAGTATTAAGTTCAATAAATAGACAAGTTTAAATATGGAACTTGAAACAATTTTTCGAATATCAAATGTATTATCAATAGCTCCTTATTTTGATAAAAATACCTTCACATTTAAATTTTCGCAGATTTATCAAATTAAAACGTATATTTGCCTTTTCGCTAATGTATTATGCAGTACAATACCTTTCATATTCACATATGATGCATTAAATGATGAATTTAGTATGGCAGCAATGAGTTTAGTTTTTATAAACTCATCATTCTTAGCTTTAGTTGGATGGGAAATAACTATGACTTCTGGAACACGTAAAATGTGTAACAGGTTCAATCAGCTTATTCATATTCTTATAGAAAGCGAAGAATTATTGAATAAAGTATCTGGAGTCAAAATTGAAGGCGTGAAATTTTTAACTATCAAATTTATTGGTCATGTGGTCTTGACTATAGCAACTGCGGTTTTATATCTTGCAATGTTTCAAAACACAGTGCCGAGAAGTAATTATTTCTTTTACGTAATTGAAGCGATTTACTGTTGGAATTTAATTATATTTACATACAATATTGCATTGATGTATTTTCTGTTAAAACACTTGGATATCCGATTTCTTGGACTTCTTGCATGCATACACAAATTGGAATCTCATCGTATCAAACATATGATATTAGCAAAACAATATCTGGATAAAACCTTTATAGTTCATAATAGTCTTTTAGATGCGGTCGAATTGTTTAATTCAATTTTTGGATGGAGTATACTATTTACAGTTATTTTCGTGCTTAGTTTTATTTTAATGAATATCGCAAGTAGTTTGCAGCTATTCAAAATTGATTTGATTAGTGATGTAAGTTATATGCTGAACTATTCCCTATGGTGTACTGTTTATTTGTTGGTAAGTTGAAATAATTTAATTTCTAGAATAAATACTGAAATATTTTCAGGATACAATATATTTTGATTTTTAACAGAACTTGATTTTAAACAGAATACATAAAAATAAAGTTGTTTTGCAAATGGTTCATTAAAATTTTTTTTAAATTTAACTTGGTACATACATAATTGCCAAATACAAATCAAAATATAGAAAATTATTAATATACATAAAAAATTTATAAGTACAAATGTAAGAAACATGGAACTAGAAACAATCTGAAACAAAATACATCTACGAGAAAATCTAATAGTAAAATGCACCGTAAAGTGATCATATTGAAATAAATAAGTCATAAAGATTTCCAAATAATTGGCATTAAACGACTAAATAATCCTCTAAATATCAAATGACTAAATAATCAGAAATATTTCTGAGAAAAATATTTCTATGCGCTATAAAAGAAATAGTGTCATAGCTTTTTTAAATTCATTTTTCTTTATAAATTTCATGTATCAGGTATCTTATAAAATATTTATTTAGAAAAACATTCAGAATTATTATCATATCTTTCTAATCTACTAAAGTTGAAGGAAGGTTGCAACCACGTCTAGTGTGATATTCAGGAGCTTCATTGGTAGTCGTTAAAATATTTAAATTGCCTTTGACATATAGCAAAACTGGAGGATGTTAAAATATATAAATGTATGAATACAATTTTACAGTCATTATCTCATATGCTCAAATGACGGCAGGAGACAACGTAAAAACCACGGCAGGAAATAACGCACAAACTATGGCAGTAAACAACAAAACGAACGATATAAGGGAAGCGGTCAAAGCTGCTTTATTGGAAATCCTCCCGGGTGTCTTAAAAGAATTATCCCAGAAATGAATTATAAAAATCTAAAGATCCTGACCTGGAATGCAAATGGAATCACCGGGAAAACAGAAGAATTAATAGAAATGATAAGAGATGAAGACATAGGAATTATAATGATAACAGAAACTCATCTTAAAGGTATGAAACAACTAAAAATACCAGGCTTTAAGGTAGTCAGAAAAGACAGAGTAGGAGCCAGAAAAGGTGGAGTGGCAATAGCAGTCAGCAATAGGATTTCATGTAGAGAAGTCTCTATAAACACAACAAATATTGAAGCAGTAGGAGTAGAGACATC
>WYDF02066011.1:0-24949 GCA_009867245.2 Adranes taylori
TTCTGATAAGTTGGTCTCTTTTTATATCAAGATAATATAAGTGTAATTGTATCTTATAAAAGCAGAATCTACATGCATATGTTTCATAGAAAGAAATTTTAATTATATTCAACAAGCTGCCTAAGTCAAAATATTAATAATACTCTTCAAATATTATTCTACAAATCAAAGACAATAATTATACAGGAAATAAATACAAAGAAATGCATACAACGCAGGAAATTATATCCGAAGAAAAGTACTCATTGATTTGGCGTCAAATCAAATTCTACAGCAGATAGAACTAAATTAAAAAATGCCATACAATTTTCATCTGCGGTCCTGATTGAGCAACTCTCTGACAGAAAAGTCTTATTGATTGAAGTGGTTATGCTTAAAAGTGGACGTAGACATTTTAGGTGCAGGCGATTGTATATTAATACCGATGTAGTATTTATAGTTCACGAATTTTACAAAGGCATATAATTAAATTTAATTAACTTTTTGTACCTAAGAGTCACCAAACAGACTTCATGAATGCTGGCTAGTATTGCACAATCCTCTAGTAGTTATTCTTTCGAGAAGCAAAACTTACTTGGAGCTAACAATTAGGCTTACAGAAAATTGAAGTGTTATAATGTAACTTTGAATGTTATACTCTTCTTTAGCAACGGAATATTGGAGACAATTGGGCAGGCCTTTGACTACATTGTGAATGATTGATCGAGAACTATGCTGATGATACAAGCATTTATGCGTAACGTACACTAAAGCTGCAACCTTGTTCGTCTCTAATGAGGCTACACTTAAATGAATGAAACTTCAAAACAGGTATTTCCTTGAGGAAATTGACAACGATGTAAACATTGTTAGATTTCAGGGTACCTGGAATGGGTAAATTATGTAAACTCAGTATCGAAAATGGTATCGAGCAATATGGTTTTAATGTTTTCGCAGTTTTGTGTTTATCCACTAGGTTAGTGCTTACGTAATATTATTATGCACTCGGCCAATCAGTACTGTAACGTGCTGCTCAACATATTTCTGTGAGATGCAGGGAGTTTCACACCATACTTTCATGGCGAAAATTTATAAATTGGATAAATTATATAATTCACCATATGGAATACAAAGAATACAAATGGCCGAACGGAATGATTATGCCGGGTGGAATATTTAATATTCAGTATTAATGAATAAAAATTATTCACTATTATAATATAGATTCTGCTTTTGGTGACGAAACTTTAATCTAATATTTACAATCAATTCCTTGCGTTTCAATAAAACTTTATATCAATTGGTCCTCGTTTCTAAATACAGATGATATTTTTTTGAAACATTTCTGTCAATTATATATTCATAAATATCTTCAATTTTTGTCTCTCAATTATAGATTCATAAATATCTTCAATTATATTTTAATCCTAACAATTTTTTTAAATCTTTCGATTGCAGTATATTATTTACACTAAGCATGTGAGTCATTAATAAAAGTGAAATTACGTACTCATGTACGTTTAAGACGTGCCATGCAAAGAAATAAATTTGAGTAAATTTCCAAATGTACGATTTAAATTAATCATAAATATCTAAATAGTAATCAAACTTTACTCCTTAATAAAAAGTGACTTAGTGGTTCTTAATAAATTACAAAGTTTATAAAGCAATCACTAGTTCTTAACAAAAAGTTTTTATTAAAATGTTAGTTTCCTTAAGATAACAGTTTTATTCGAACAATATAGTTTTTATAATAATTCTCTCATGATAACTATAGTTCCATAGTTAATTATAATTACAGATAAATAAGAACTTAACTTTTTATTAAATTAATAATTTTTGATAATAAAATCTTAGTACGTACTTGGAAAAGTGACTTCCAGAGATCTTAATACTTTTTCTTAACAAACAATTTAATAAAAAATTCTTAGGGAGAACTTATTGTGTGCTAATAAACATGGTCTTAAAACTTCGTATGTCGTCCTAAAAGAACAAAAAACAAACTTATTAAGAACTTAATGTATTAAAAACTATAGTTTGTTCTTTATAGAAAATTCAATTGTTCTTGATAAACCTTCTTATTAAGAAATAGATCTTAGTAAAAACGAATTATTCGAACTTCATAGCTTTTTACGAAAAATCATTATTAAAAATTGAATTATAACAATAAAATTTCTTACTGAGAAATATTCTGTATAAAAGAGTTATTAAGAACTTCATAGTTATTAAGGAAAAGTTCTTATCAAGAACCTAGTATTCCTTAAATAGATTAGTGATAATAAGAGTTGTTTACGATCGAAATCAAAATAATCAAAAATTGAAGATATCCTTGAAGTATTTATACATTATAGTACAAAATATCTTAAGAATATTATATAATAAATTTGTCTAAAAGAGTAAATACTGATATATCAATAAGCAATCATTTTTAAAATGAGAAATATTTTATATAAAATGACTTGCTTTTATATTATTCACTATTATACATGGTCATTAATTTGCAATTCTTGGTTTTATCGCGCTATGTATAAAATATTACGTTGTAACCTATTTTTTAGTTGCCTCATTATCACTAAATCAACAAATTGTTAATGAACCATACTCTGGGCATTTGGTGGTGTTCCTATACTATCAATTTCGCGTTGCGCTCGGGATATTTTGCTTTTATCTTTCGGCGTTTCCTGTTCGCCCGTTTCCATTGCGAACATTTTCATTTTTTCTTTGAATGATAATTTTTCAGGTACCTGTAAAGATTTTAATATTTATCAGTTGATGCAACTTTTATGAAGATGCAAATCCTACCTGAGCTTGTTGTTGCTGTTTCTGTTGTTGTGCTAGATCGGCTAGACGCTTTTGACGCGGGTCCCTGTAGACTTCTTGCGCGCCGATAACACCTGGTGTGGCATGAGCTATCGATAAACCCAAGGCGCTTATGCCTTCACCGCCTGTAGGAGTTGTAGGTGATGCTAACATTGTTTCCGCTTGTCGTATAAATAGCTAGAATAAAATAATGTTTTTAGTTATTCTCAAAAATGCCAATAACCTGTATGGGTGCCATACGTGACAAGTCTTTGTTAGAGACATTTATCGTGCTGTGGTACATGATGTCTGTTTATTTGAATATTATATAATATTCAGGAATATTATATAATATCAGTTAATACAGTACAAAATAAATTGACTCGTTTATACGATGATTAGAAATTATGTGAAAAAATTATGTTCGATACCACACAAATTACTTCAAACCTCTTGCTGTTTATACTTTGTCCAAGAGTGGAAATCAACACATAAAAATAAATTATTTTGCACAAAAACGTCGTGGCAGAAAAGTACTAAAGTCGATTGCCTAAGGAAAAAGAATTCACTCTGTTGATTATATTCAATTCGACAATTACCTTATCTTTTTCATTAAATCGATAATATCGAGCAAGTGGACGCTGCCCGAATTGATGTACACAAGGGCGCACTCTAAAGCATTTTCCATTATATCTCTCTAAACTTCTGGCAATAAATTTGTTTCTTTTGGCCCTATGTTTCCGTTAAGGATAGGTCTGTGACTTGTTCGTAAAGACCACTGACTTGAAAACATTCCAAAGAAAAAGTCGGGAACGGTGGAATTGGACGATCTTGTAGGATACTATAAATCGCCGAAAGTAAAGATTAAATGGTTGGGAAATGCTTGCTTCAGAATGTCCACCTGTGCATACGGTTACACCGTCTTGCCGGAACCACAAGATCTCCAAATTCAATACGTCAAATTACGACAATAGGTCGTTGGTCATAGTTATGTATGACTTCATCAGTTACAGCGAGCACTACGGCTTCGACGACAATATTTGTCAAACACTGACTAAGAGAATGCAATTGCACTTCGTGCATTGCTCGCGGAGTTTCAGTGCTCCAGAAGCGAAAATATTCGTGACTCATTATCTCCATAGATGGAAATGTATTTCGCCATTGATTTCGAATGAAAATTGATGAGTTTCGTAAAGATTAACAAAATCATTCGATTTGCATACATGTGTGAAAAAGATCTATTGCCTGTCAACTATTTGGAACCATCCACTATTTGGGTGTTTCAAGATGAACCTAATCCAATAAAAGTCGTTCGTCAAGGAAGCACTTTCAAGAAATGATTGCTTGCTTCTTCAGTTATACTGGGCAAGTCGCTACCATTACCTTGGACAATCGAGAAGAACATATAATGTTGAATTTGTTTTCCGAATGTCATTGATAAAATCCAGAAAACGAATAGAAAACGTCGCATCATCCTTCATCATGAAAACGTCAACTCTCGCACGGCACGTCTGGTAACAATTAATAATTTGAAAAAGAATAATATCGAAATAATGTCTCCACCTTATTTGTTACCTAATGACCTTTATGTTCCTGAATATCGAACAAAAAAAAGAGTGGAAAAGGATATTCATCACCTTCAAAGTGGATTTTTTTTTCGAGAATTGGTTCAAACACATGTAAAAAGCAATAAAACGATTTGTTTTTTATATAAACTTAAAACTAATTTTCGTATTACAATAATTGCTTTTGAAGATCGTAAACTGTACATGCCGATTATTATCTGTTAGGTGCTCGAAAAAAAGGGTAGTGATCAAAGTGCTAAATCAGTATCAAAGTGCTTCCTCATCCCAAATTTGGATTTAGGAAAGTAAGCGTGGTTCGAGGTTATGTAATACAAACGAGGTGGGTGCTTGGATCTCTTAAAAAGTTATATCTTTGTTTTGAAAAGTCGTGTTAAAAAATGCGTTCTTTAAATATTCCGTAGTTTGCTTGCAACTAAAAATTAACTAACATAACAGTTTTAATATTCCTGCTCATGGAACCGCATTTTTTCCATCAAATTTTTAGATTTATAACAGTAATAGACTAATACAAATATATTTTATTTAAGCTTACATTAGGATCTTCCCTCCTCATAGGACCCATATGTTCGCTGCTTTTCTCTTCGAACATGAGATCTAAACTATCTGGGGGTCCACTAGTTGAATTTCCACTATTTATACTACCAGCAGAATGATGAACTTGTGCACTTGGATCATTGAACGATACCCGTTTCGGCCCAAGAACGTTAGTTGATATATTATTAACTGTAGTAGAAGAAAGTGCTCCTTGTTCAATATGATGAGTTTGCATCTGTGGTGAATGGATTGTTGATTGTTGTTCTTTCTGTCGCAGTGACATCATCGTTGCGAAACTACATCCACGTTCAGGAGGAGGAGGTGGAGGAATTTGTGAATTAGCACCACTTAAATTATTACTTAATAAAGGATGATCGTTAATATTGGTGTTTGGTTGGGCTGAGTGCGGAACTGTGGTATTGAGATTTTGCGGATTAGGATTTGATGCTATTAACATATTGGGAGTACCCTTTTGATGATGTGTTTGATTATGTTGTGGTGGTTGTTGAATTTGTTGACTAGCCGCGGCGCTCTTTAAGATTGATAAGGGTGGTTGTTGTGATTGTTTTTGGTGTTGGATTTGTTGTAATTGTCCCGACTGCATTGTTGGTGAACCCTTTAAAATAAAATTAGCCTAATATTAATTAAAAATTTAACAATATTTTAAATAGAAAACAGTATGTTTATTAAGTATATAAGGTATGTATGTAATATTTGATTAAATATTAAATGACTAGAAACAGTATGTACAGGAATCTAGATAGGATAGGATTCATCAAACATTTCAAATAGTTTCCTAAAAAATGTTTCGATGCATTAATATTTGTAAAGTTAATTTAAGTTTTTGGTGAAAATTTGAGAAGGTTTACCTTGACAGTTGCATCATCATCGTCATCATCATCTTCATCTTCATCATCTTTGCCTTCTCTCCGTGCTGCTGCTTCTCGTGCTCTCCGCTCAAATTCTCGTTCGAACTGTAATGCTCGTAAACGCTCCTCCTGTTGAACGGTTCTATTTGTTAAAGCGGTCAAGTCTCGGATCTGTTGTTCCTAGATTATAAAAATTAAATATCATAAGTTTTATTTTTGTTTGATGTAATAAATTTATTTCATCTCACATATTATAAACATAAATACAAATATTAAGTGTTCCTAGTTTGTAATTATGTTATTTTCTGTGTATATTTCTCTGATTTGATTCTTTTTTGTTCCAAGATTTTTCTTAAGTAAATAATAGTACTTTATTTGTTTGGGTTCTTCGTCAATTTAATTGTGCTTGTCTATACTTTATCTAATTATACAATTATTTTCATAATGCGTCTCTATCGAGATTAATCAAATTCCTAATACGTATATTATTACGTCACTAATAAAATTATTCCTACTATTATTAAGTGAAATATTAAGCTTTTCGAACACGTGTTCTTTAAATTTCATCCTTTGTTAAACGAGCATAAGTATTTCTTAGCATGTTAGCTAAATAAATTGTTTTTCTTCTTTTATTATCTCCAACTTTTGTTTATTCCCTCGATAAGTCTCAATTTCTTGGTTCGGTGTATGATCGGTCCACGCATTTTTTAGTAATCTTTTGGATTTTCATATTTCAAGAGTCTGTTGTATGAATAGAATTCGCGTGTTTTTACACGTTGTTTTCGATAGTTCAGTTCTGCTTCAGATCTGGATCATACATCAGTTTTCTAAAAACTTTTCTCATTTTGTTTATTTGGTATTTCACTACTACCATAACCCACTCGTAAGTTTCTCCAATAATGTCTGTATATCTAACGTGGGTCCGAAAGGTTTGACACTATTGTTAAGACTCTAATCATTATTCTATAGCTGGTAAATAACGAAGTAAAAAGTTCTTCCAATTGATCAATTCTTATAATTTTCACGTTTTCTTTGAAACATTGTTTTTATTCGTTGTTTGGATATTTTTATTTTTCAATGTATCATAGTAACATAATTTAATAAAGTAACATAGTACATGATTTTTTTTCATATTCATAAAGTTTCTTTTGATCTCCCCATTGTCTGGATTTTATTTCATTTGATATGATCTGTATGTGTTTCCTTGTTTACATATTTGATCTGTTATCAAATTGTTATTGTGTTTCAGATGTATGTTTATTATATCGTATGTATTTATATGTTATATTTTAGTCTTGCACACATATCTTTTAATATTTTGAATAGGTATTGTTTAATTTCTGAATCAAATTGTCTTACCTGCCATTGTAAACTAAGTTCTCGCCTATATTGTTCTTGGCGTTCTTGCTCTTCGCGCGTCCATGGATCGCGGGCAGACGCAGCTGCTGTTGGTGGCATAGTGTTTGATTTAGAGTTCGTGTAGCTCATTTTTGGGGGCTCCTAATGACAATAATATCTAATATCAATTTAGAAGATATTTATATTTTATTAATAGTGCTACTTATGAAGTATCATTGAAGTATTAACATTAAAGTAATAGGTACGTAATATCAACAAGGAAGCCTGGCTGTTTGCTTGGAATGAAAATTCGTCTTATGAATTATTAATTTACGAATGCAGCCAACCAGCACTACACCCTGACTTTGTTGGACATTGATTATTTATAATTTGTTGATATCTGTAAACACCCTAAATGAGAAGTAGATGAAATAAGGCATCTTTGACCTTTGCAATAATCGAGATTTTAAGTGCTGTAACCAGTTTGTTTTCAAACTGGTTGAATTTAAAACTTTCAGACAGAATATTGGCCCATTTTACCAGCTCTGGGTTTGCCAATATACATGAATATAACTAAATTAATATAACTAAATTAATAAAGTATTAACAGTTACCTGTTGGGTATAGGTAAAATCTTGGTCTGATTGCGTTATTTGTATCTTTGAATTTGGATTTATTATGTTCCTTCCCTGGGACGAACCATAATGTCTTATTGTTTTAATTATGGATTACCATTCAGTACATTGGAATGTGGACATTGCTGGCTAATACAGTGTGTTTTGAAAAGAAAATGCAATGTTATGGTCAAGTTCTGCCTAAATCTTGTTTTACCAGTTTTAAAATCTGCTGTTTAGGTAAATAGCATTGAGGTGAATTTTCAGTTAATTCTGGTTGCGTATTGTTTCATTAGATAAGGGTATTATTGCTTTGTTATGGAATAATTGTGTAAGTCAGACAGTGTATGCTGTAAACCCTGTCACCAATCCTCTACCATGGAGGTATGGGCAATTTGAGATGCAAATCGTGACATACATTGACTAGTCATTAACAATTACATTCACAATTAATCTGCTTCAAGGGCTGAATTATAATCAGTGCCGCTGTTTTGAATTTGCAATTAATTGATTCGCCTACAGTTTAAATAATTGCCGTCGAGCCAATGGGAGTTTGATAGCGTCATTAGTTTTATGAAGTGGGGAGCGTCTTGCTTAACGGAATTTTAAGAAGCCGGATATAGTGACTCCATTGAATATTCCACGCCAGCCAAAATTCTCCTATTTTCCTCAATTATTTTTACAATGCGATCTACATTAATCAGAAGCCAGATCGGGTAAGATATTAAAACTTTGGTTGCCAAAATTGCGCTAGAATATATTTGTGATTTATAGTCCCCTAGGGCATCTCCTTGTTAATCGCTCACGGTTACACTGCGGTAGAGGCTTGATTGTGTCCTTAGGATGTCCTCGCCGTAGAGATATTTTACGAAATTTCAATTTCTTTATTAATTTATCAACAAAACTTATATTCTATGAATAATACTAAGCACTGGCAGAATAATACTGGCAGTGTTATATTTGTCATTAAGGGTGGTTGTAATTAGCAAGGGGTTTAGTATTTTAGTCAATTTTGGGGAAAATATTAAAGGGGATTTCAACTTATAGTTATTGTAAAGTAATTTGTATTTCAGTAATGGTAATACCGTTAGATTCTACCTGTAGTAAATTGCGTGTTTTAAAGAATATGTAAGCATTGTATTGGGGTCATGATGGGATGTTATTAAAAGAGGGAGAGTTGTATTGTAAAAGTCCTTGGAAGCTTTGTTAAAGCTTTGGTAAGCCTTGTTAAGTGTTTGGTGTTACCATCACGGTTTTGATGTGTTTTCTAAATTTGGAGAGATATATATTAAACTTACATTTACCACCTTTGTAGTCAAATGATTAATTATTTTGCAGTTAAATATTAGTGCAGTTAAATATTTTAGTAGTTAAAATATTATTATTGCATCCATATTTTGCCAGCTATTACTGTTATTGTTGTAGTTTTTAAATATTTAATTGTCATTCATATTTGCAAGCTATTATTGTTATTGTTATAATTTTTTTAAATATTATTGTCACCCATATGTCGCAAGTTATTACTATTATTGTTGTAGTTTTTAAATATTATTCCGCTATCATATTTTGCAATCTAGTACTGTTATTGTCACAGATTTTAAATATTATTGCCGTATTGATTTTTCAAGTATATGTTGCAATCGGTTACTGTTGTTGTTATAAATATTAATAATTTGGTTACTTCTGAATTTTATTTTGTGTGCACTTCCTTCCCTATTTATCCGAGATTTACACCTCATTCGCCTCATTCCAAGCCAAGCTTGAACCAACTGCCAGAAAGCCTCCGGAACCACGACCGCGGTACAACTACTTTCAGTGAGAGTAATTGTTGTCTGCCAAGGGGACAGGTTATAGTATAATGAAGACAGACTTAATAATCAGGCCATTAATAACCTACCTACGTTGTTTTCTCTAGTACACGCCGATACGATGCATACTGTTAGATGTTGAGCAAATAATGCAACTTTGATTCATGATTTAATTATGATGAGTCACGTTAACATTACGTACCTATTAATTTATTTATATTTTGTTTTTATAGTCATAATAATAAATCACTGATGTAGTACCCAAGAAATGTAGAAATGCAAATCAATTATCATTATCTATATGAAATTATGGAGAAACTGCAAATATCTGCAAATATCGCAAATATCTCTAATATCTCTAAATATCGCAAATATACTGCAAATATCTCTAACTGCAAATATCTGGTGGAATGATAGCCGACAACACCATAAATTCACTAGTTTGCATGTCTATTTTACCTTATTTTCTACTGAGAATTTTCAAATTAATTCATGTTCGGTCTTTTTGAACCATGTCTAATTTCTCAATATGTAACCAACTATTTACCTGTGAACTGGCCAAATAAAGTGGATGCGTGCTCGTAGGTGGTAATTCAGGTAATACTTCATCCCCTTGTTGTTGATGTAACAACGGTTGCAACGAATTTTGTTTCTTCAACGGCGGTTTTGGTGCTACTGGTGGAAATTTACCGTGGATATTGTGATTATTTGTGGGTGATGTGGCACTATAGGGTGAATTGTTGTTGCCGTAGGACGGATAGGATTGCATCAGATGCAAATTCTGCATACTTTTGGTATTATGAGCCATTTGGGCATCTAAATAGCTACTTGTACGATTATCCATAGCACTAGAAAAGTGGTTACAAAATAGACTTCAATTAAAGAAAGATTGTATGACAATATGTCGCAACTTAGCATATGATAATAAATATTAATAAAATTTAATTTTAATAAAGACGTAACATCATAATAAAGAGCAATATATAAAAACAACATGTTTAGTGAAATAATAAGAAAATAAAATATTACTCATCGATGTGTTCCAGTGATTTGGATGATTAATTTGAAATCAAACTTCAGTAATCCAACAAAAAATTTCAAAACTTTTATTGTGCAAATCATGTTAAATCCACAATAAAAAAATGTTTCGCTATCCGGATTTCGAAATAACATAAACTTCCTTATTCACGCGTCAAAAAACTAAAAGCTACTGTAAATAAAGATCATGAGACATAAACTATTAAATGAACATATTAAGCCTCAACAACGAGGTAATGAAAATTTAATAAAAGTATAAAGAATAAATTACTTGTATAATATGTAAAATTATAGGGACCAGAAAACTTTTCTCTCAGCACAGCATATTAACAAATTTGAAACTTTTAAGTTAAAACAAATAGATTGCGAATATTAACCAAAATTCGACATAAAAAATCCCGAACATTACATGCATAATCACTAGCGTGTGTTAAACAGTTAACATCGTGTGTACAATAAAAGTTTTGAAATTTTTTGAAGTTGGATGACTGAAGTTTGATTTAAATAAAATATCAACTAAATTATTATGATGCTGTAGTTGTTTAATTCATAGGAACATTTGTCCTCTTGGTCTCTTGGTCTCTTGAAATGGGTCTCTTGGTCTCATATTCCATATTTCAACTCTATTGGGGGTAACATTGAATTACAAAAATGGGAGAATACTGTAAGTTGAAACTGTGAAGAATCACAGACCATCATTCAACAATCACGCAAGTGAACCAACTTTTACATAACTGCTTAATGATATTGCAATCATTAGATACCCAACTGGTGCCAATCCCCAACCAAAGTTTGTGGCCCGGAAGTAAAATTTACATTCATGTAACTTGTTCTCTAGAATTCTTACGTACATTATACGAGATCCACCTTAATGACAGAGCTGGCACTGAAATTGTCCACTAGTATGACTAAAAAAGATAAACATGCTTGCTGCGGTTGTTCAGTTCGACAATAATCATAAATCTGACAAAGGTGATACTAAAAAAATATACTCTGCTATATATGTTACAAAAAACATTTATTCTAAGGCGATTAGTATAAGTTTGAACATTTACCTTATTTGATTGTGATTTAATGGTGGACTAATCAAAGGATTATGCTGGTATTTCTGGTAATTGCCTTGTGAAGCTGCCATCATTTGCCTCCGTCTTAATTCTTCGCCCATTTCGACTAATTTCGCTTGCCCACGTACTTGTTTCTCTTGATGGGATAAATTGTCTGTCCAATGTGGATGGTTCTCTTGATGCCTTTATGTAGAAAACATACATATTCAATAGAACAAAAGAAATGAAAAATTAATTGGTAAAATATGTTATCATGGATAATATTTAGTTTGGAGTAGTGTTTCAATCGCGCACTGCAGCTAAGCATATGCGTCGAAACCCTGTCAAACATTAGCATCTGACGAAACATGTGTAGAGATTGAAAAAAAATGTAAACATAACTTGTTTTATGTTTTGTATTTGAAGTGCATCGCTGACGTTGTGAAAACAGGACATAGCCAGTTCTAAAATCAGTTAATGAAACACCGTAGAAATCCTCTTACACGTAGAAACAATAATCATGAGACAGGAGATAAAATTTTCAAAAAAATTTCTTACTATTAGAGGAAGACCTTAGACCTTATGCTTACGGAAAAAGCATCTAAATAGAGACCAATTTTTCACTATTGCAAAGAAATCATGCCAGATTGCTTACATCAACTGTAAGCAATCTGTCAACATGTTTTTAAAGAAGTTTGATACATAATAGTACTCTAAACAAAGCACCAACTATCAAAATGACATTACAACTATCAAAATGACATTTTAGAGAAGCACTGAAACTAGAGTTTGCTAGTTGTGCAAGGTCTCCAAATTATAACTGCCGTGTAAGTAGAATAGAGAGTCTTCACAAGGTAAATTCTTAAAAATGATGAAATATAAATAAAATCTATTTGCACAAAGGCATTACACATTTTAAAAACACTAAAATAGAGCCTTTTGCATTAAAAACGCTAAAATATTAAATAACAAAACACTCTGCTCCAAAGATCCAAAAGTTTTACTAAAATACCTCATATTACTAAAATATTAACATTTTACAAAAAACCTCAACAATAATTTAATAAAGCACTCAAGACATGGCGATACAGAGGAATACCTAAACCCGAAGATTATACAAACTAAGCGGGAATATTTTGAATATGTATTATATTTTTCATTAATTAGAAGACCGACGAAAAATGAGTTTCATTTTTAAATTTGTTTCGTGTTGTTTGTAATTGATTTGTTTTATAAGAAATAGAATGTATGGCATGCTTCTATTTATTTATAGATTACCTTCCGAATATCATTACCTAATATTTCCACTGCTAGCATAGCGCAACATATCTTGATGCTGTTGATGGCCAGCAGCAATCTGCCTAAGCATATCTTCACTCTTAGACGTTATCATTTCCATCCGGTTCACATTATTATTGTATATCGAATGATCTTCTTGCCTATATTCAGTAGGATGCATTTGTGATGGTCGTCCTGGTGCCATATCTTCGCGCAAGAGGCCTCCACCAGCTGCGCCGCTCATGATAAGCGGACCTCCAGCTCCAACGCTACTATAATGCGATAAATGATAATCCTCTTGTCTCTGGTGTTGATGTTGGTATGGTTGATGTTGTGGTGATGAAAGGTTAAGATTCAGTTGTTGCTTCAGATTTGAATTACCTGCGCCCATAATAGATGGATGGTGATTGTTACCGCCGTAGTTACCAGTTAATGGTTCAGGGTTATGTGATGTTACATTGCCGTAAGATACCTAAAATAAAAGTTTAGGATATTTCATTTAATACAAAAAATCAAGCTTCGATACTAATGCATGACAAGAGATTACTTAATTTGTTGATCTACTTAATTCGACATTATTGTTCAGTCATCTCTCAAATGAGGAATTTCATAACATTTTATAGAAATTCTTATTAATCTTTTAGAAACGTTTCCCATCGGAAATTCCTAAATTAATAGATTGTTCCATTGAAGATTATTGTGCAAACATGATCATACATATGCCTATAGGTTTACTCTACGATTTTGTGCTTTGGAAAAGGGCCAGCAACTGGTCCCAAAGTACACTGATTTTTCTAATTTCCTTACAGTTAGAGTTTCCAACTATTCGTTGTGTTCAATTGTTCGAATTGTGAATACTAAACAAATCAACTATTCGAATATATTCGACGATTTTTGAAGATCAAAAATATTTCAATTAAAAATCAAAATAAAGTTTGTAAATATACTTGGAAATATGGAGCGCATTGTACACAGAAAGGGTGACATACTAGCCGTCACAGTTCGATGACAAATAAAAAAAATTTATTTACAAAAAAATCTCAAAGTACACATTTATATACGCATTATAAATAAAAACGAGAGAAAAAATCAAAGAAATTTATTAACAATTCAGAAATACAGAAATAAGTGTTCTTAGAAATGACGCTCTTAGATTTGTTTTAATTGTGCTGGCTGTCGAAAAAATTCTTTCTGATGACATAGAAGTGAGTTTTGTAACTAGCAACGACATCTTTTTTTATATCAAACTCCGCAATTTTTTTCAACCGTCTTGATACATTCTGTATTGGCTTTCCCTTTAATTTCAGACAATCTCAACACATAAATTCAAAACTCGTGTGCATTGAAAGAACATGAATTGTACAGATATAAAATGACCGGTTTTCATTTTTGAACGGATCAATCTTGATGCAGTTCATTTTCCTTTTCTTCTTGAGAGGCCTAGGCATTTAAAATTTTTTCGGATTGATGTTAACCATCAACAGCCTTTGATTTGGCATTGATTAACAACACCATCCATAGCTGCGACTCGGGATAAAATCTCATTCAAAGATTCCTTTATTATTTTTACAAAATTCTGTTTTGGATTTTACTAAATTGGGGTTTGGTACATTCTAATGTCTTTAAAAAATCTTTAAAGCAGAGTTGATACTTTTACAGCTGAGATATGCACGAATATAATTGGAATAATTTTAGATATTCGAATAATGAATAGTTAAAACACGACGATTATATTCGGTGTTTGAAATCGAAGCTCTACTTACAGTCCCAGTTAATTTTCTGATATACTCACTTCCTTCTAGACTCACTCATTTTCCTACACAGATTCGCACTATATTGTCAATCGAGGCCGTTAAACAAGATGTATACTTTTCTCTCCAGTATTAAATTATTAACCACAACAATATTATCAGATCTTCCATTCATAAATTCTACTTTGGATTAGTGTTTGACAAAATCCTATTTTTCTTCAACACTTTTCGATCCTTTTATTCACTATTCTTACAAACATCCATTCAACTCATTCTTTGTAGTAACTGTAGTGTAGCTACAGTTCTCTTTTCTCGCCTACAGTTCTCTTTCTCCTCTCTTATAAATCAGTACAATATCACTTTGCATTTATGTATTCGGAATTCGAGTCTTGCATTGACGAGTCTTGCATTGATTCCCATCGGAATCCTTTTTTTATATTATTTGTTTGTTTTTAAATCTTAATATTTAATCCTTTCAATTTCTTTTATTTGCCCTTCATGCCTCGCATCATGCGTAACGTATGTTACTCCTTGCCCATTTTTAATCTTATCCTTTAGACACAGCCTTAATTTCCTTCAATGTACGAGATTCCCTCTTTATCAAGTTCTTTTTAATCCTCCTATACCTACTACTTCATATAAACTTTTCATTTTCTCGAACTTTTTCTTTTCCAACCTATTGTTCACCCACGCAATACAAATGTTTATTCAGGGTTGAAGAAGAGAATTTATGTATGGGAGAAAGGTGTGCAGAGAGGTTATGAGAGAAAAGTTTATTTATGAGGAAACAGGGTACAGAATAACATTCAGAAGTTATGGAGGAGGATCTTTATGATTGTATAAAATCCTAATAGATGTCACTATGCATGTTGATCTAAGTTTAACATAAAAAGTTCATTGTTCCTTACGGGTAGCATTGTGTAGGTGCGCTTAATTGCTTCATGAAATTATGTTCTGTTATCTCTGCAAACAAGTTAATTTAAATGTAAAGAACACTACTGTGATACTGTTGGTACATTGAAGAAAATAGAATATAAATTAAGCTGGAATCATATGATAAATTCCTACTGAAAGCAAAATTTAAGTGATGACGTCATTTTATAAGGAATTCTATACACAAGATAAAATGCTTTGCTTCTGAAAGGATCCAAAATACTTCTACGCTGATAATTTTCAATATAAATTTTTAAATAAGCACTACTATCAGTTAAATAATAATAATAATTAAAGAATTACTTTGGTTTGATAAATTTGAATCTTGCTGCGAGGGAAAAACGAATATAACTTGGGAATTTTGGCTTAAAGCATGCGTATAGGAAAATATGTTACTAATACAGTTGGTGTCACAGCAGATATCTCATATTAGCAAAACTTCATTTTATAGTAACACAACCATATCGCATAAGGAATAGGTGTTTCAAAAATGCTGCTTCACACTCATGCCTAATACTCAGATATTACTTACCTGTCTATTAATATCTATATTATCCGTTCCATGCTGAGGACTATGCTGATTATTTTCCATTGTTTGAAATTGTTGCTGTTGATGACCACTTCCCAATACAGATTGCGGTTGAGGCGGCATAGGATATGTAGGTGGTAACTGACCTCCTGAAACTCCGCCAGCACCAATCAACATCATATCGGGATGAGAACGCACTTGCTGAGATCCATGTTGCTGTTGGAGTACCATTTGATTGTTATGACTGTTTTTGAGATTAGGTATTGATTGGTGTAATACTCGCTGAGCGCTAGCCAATGAAGTTTGCGGTGGAAAATGAGCGGATGTTGGTCGACCTTGTAACGACTGTTGCTGCGGGTAATGCTGGTGTTGAGAGATAGTTGCACCAGTTGGCGGTAGGTGTGCTGCTTGCGATGTCACATTTGATTGGAGTGAATTTTGTGAACTTCTTAATACGGAAGATCTACAAAAAATCATGATTTAGATCATCAAAATGTTATTAAGATAAGAATATCTAACCTATCACCAAGTTGTGTCGCAGGACCTCCCTTGTTCCTGTAAATGCTCAAATTCTGATAAAAGCTGGCATCAGTGTGTTGCTGTTGTTGTTGAATTTGTTGTTGCTGTTGCGCTTGCTGGTGTAAATTATGCGTAGAGCGACTTCTTAATCCACCGGGAGGTTGTTGTTGATTTGTTTGACTCATAACTACATAAATAAAATGCAAGCATAACAATTTTGATGAAAATAGAATATTTTTAAAACTTACCACTCCCGCCCATTGTATTAATACTGTTATTTGAACTGGTTCGGCTATAACCAGGAGTATAAGTATCCTGAGCGCTTGCTCCTGAAGGTCTATGAACGGTGGTGGAATCAGTTGCTGTTCCACCACTACCGGTGGGCGAAATATGATGAAGTGCCGGTACTGATTTGGAAGATAGAATCGTACGTTCAGTTTCTAAGCGCGAGGGCAGATCGCGCTCTGACATTCTTCGTGGACCTGTTTCAAAATATTTAATTAAACACAAAAAATAATACAAAATAGAAAAATAATAACATTTTGTAACTACATTTTGATCGACATGCATAATTAACCAAAAATTCTTAAACTAAGTGATCTTTGTAGTTGCGAAAAATATTTGTACAATTTCTGATTTAATTATGAACATGTTTATATGAGTTGACTATCAACAACTTTTTAATTTTTTCGAAACTTAAACTAGAACCTACTATTTCTCATGTAAAACGAAAGTCTATTTTAAAAACAATTAAATGGTATGATTGAATTTTAGTGTTACAAATCAATTAGTATGAAAGTCTAATAGGATGCAGTACTACTGAAGACATTATGAATAGATAAAGAAAATTAAATATTATTTGCTCCATCAAACTTGTAATTTTGTGTTTGGAGTTGTATAAACTTTCAACTCATTATGTAATTAGTTTGATGTTCAAATACATAGTAATGGATATGAATATAGTGGATGGAAGTGAAGCTAAATAAACCCTTATATTAATATGACATTTTATAAAAATTGGTAAAAGTGTTTTACTGCATAACGCAAATTTTGATCTATAGTATTTATATTTCGTGTTAAAGCGTTGTATTATTTATTAAAAAATATATTACATCGCTAACCTTTTCATCACGTTTATTAAACTTTGGAACCGAATTGACAAATTAATTATTTATTTCATCTGAATTTCATGAAATGTTAGTTATAATCAGGACTTATTCAGTATTAATCAATATTCATACATAAAATTCAGGTTTTTTATTATAATTTGTGCAATGTGGGCGTGTTAATAAAAATTAAATAGTAAATAACAAACCAATAGTAAACATTTCAGAATAAGCTTAATTTGTTCGCCATGAATAAATCATGCAAAATTATATATAACAGCGCTAAACATTGAACATAAACCAATTATCCTCACACGTAATCCTATGTTTTCTTCGCAATTCGACGAAACATTTCTTATATTTCGGACATTTTTTGGTCCCAGATTTACAACATTTTACAACACCAATGTTTTCCGGTTCACTAAAACTTATGATACGTTTCTTATAAAGTTTACATTGGTCAGGTGTTTCTACTACTACAATAGATCGTTCTACGGTTTTAGAATTTAATTGGTCTTCACTTAAACTATGACTATTGGTTATATTTTCATTAAAAATTGGTGCTTCTTCTTCTTTTTCATCATTATTATTAATAATAATAGTATCACTAGAAGTTCGCATGGTCGGAATGGTCCCTATATTAATGGGTTGAAAATCGTAATTAAATATACAATTCGTGTATTTACAATAATGCATAAAATCATCTGCGGGTGTCGGACTAAACGCATCAGATGACGTAGATTTATTTAATGTTTGACTAAATAGTTCAGCTTTTAAGTTAGGCAATGAATAATATATTGATTTATCGGGAGATTGCTGAAAACCATCCAGAGGTATATTCCAGTCATATAATAATTTCATTATCTCCAATCGTTCATTATCTGATAATTTACTATCAACATTATCTTGGCTTTTGCTACGTGCTATAAATTCATCATCAGTGTCATTTTTAGCTAATTGTGGATAGCTTGATATCATATACAGATCACTCCTGATATTTGTTTGTTCCCCTCCAGGTGATTTCCAGAATTTATCATTTTCTTCATCCAATTTACTTAAATCTAAATTCGACGCATAAACTAAACTACTTATCGTTGATGTAGAACTTGATATATCTTGCAGCGATTTTGATAAAGGTTTGTTTATATCAATCTTTAAATGCTCACTAAGTTTATTCGTTTCAATATCCAATGAACAGCTTTTAGTCATTTGTTTAGCCGCTGATTGTTCCAGTTTTTGTTGTTTTTCCAATTCGGAGTAATCAACCACTTCCAATACGAATTTTGGTCGTAGCTTTGTCACTTCCTCAATTTCGATACGTGGAATATTTAAAACGTTTGGAGGTTTTATGGGATAGTTATTAGATGTCCTACTATCGTCTGAATAATAATTCGAATTTTGTAGTTGCGATGAGAGGCTGAATTTACGATTATTCCAAGCTGCATGAAATGGTAAAAACAAAACATGCCTTTCTATTAGTGACTGCTGAAAAGAGCAATTAATTGTACGTTTAGTAATTAATTAAAAATGCAATACTACATAACAAAGACCAATTTCTTCTATTGGCAAAGAAATTAAGTTGTTTTGTTAATTCAGAAGGACTCAAGCGAACAAAACTTAGAAATATTGAAGTAAAAAAAATCATTTTATTTTAGTAATTGATGTGTACAAAGTTGATATATTTCAATTGCATTCTTTTTCAAATTCATTTTTTTATATAACAAAAGTTCATTTTGATTTCCATTCTATTGTTAAGTTATTCGAATATCCATAATACTTTTGAGAGATTGATGTTCACGTATTCTTAACTTGCCGGGATCCTCTTTTCCATTTTATACTGAAGTCCACAAATCTGTTTAATTGTCCTTAGGTTTATTTTGATCGCAGTGCAATCTCTTTCAAATCATGTTAATGCACAAACGATAATATGCACCAGTTTATGTTTTACTTTTCAATTTTCTGGAATTAAATAGTTACAAAAAAACGCGTCAAAACTAAATCGATCATACTGCGGGCTATTTTTTAGCGCTTTTACTATAAGTTTCTGGTTGATTTTTTCGAAAGCATAAGTCCTTCATATTATCAAAATTAGAAGGTGATTAAACATTAAATTTAAAACTACACAGATCTACTGGCAAACAAATGTTCCTCATTTAATGAAAACCATAGTTCCATATTTCAAAGTTATATTCATTTGAGTCCTTAATAAAAATGTCAAATATTAAAATTTTTAGATTGGTTTACTTCTACCAATTTCTTGTCCCACAGAGTTTAAAAAAAAAAAGGTTTTCCATGAATGCTAATATACGTAGTAATTATGTGCGCAACATAATTATCTATGCAAAATTAATTTATAGAAATGATTTACGTGGAGTTAAAATGTGTAGTTACCTCGAGTCATTCAGACGGAGGCTAGGAGAGGAAAATGTTAAATGTAAATAAGATCGAGGCCAAAACTATAAGGGTTCACGTTCCTGATATCTTGCTTGGATGGAGCAAGTGTAACTAAAAATTGGTGGATGTATAAATGTCGGTGCAAAGTCCCCTATTTGGAAATACTATTTCTAAGAATTCTGAAAGAATCTAAGAAAAAGTGAAACGTTGAAATATTTGATACGTATAGGTAACTATAAACAATAAAAAAACAAGCAAAATTCTATCATACAGCAGAAAGTCCATTTTTACCGTACCTAACTGGAAGGAATATATTTAGATTAAAATGTAGTCTCATCAAAATTTATAAAATTATCATAGAAGGAAAACGTAGGAAGTTGTGTCAAAAACAATTAAAAGAAATTCTGCACCATAAGAAATACGTTTAGGTTTTACGTTAAATACTACTTCATCAGTTGGAACGAAGATATCTTAAATCCCTGATAAAGTATTGCGGAAAACTAAATCTCAGTTACAAAAATTTAGACAAAATAACAAAGAAACAAAATGAGAAATCAGTAACTGTATTTCAGTTAATAATTATAAAAATTTACATGAAATAAAACTCACCTCTATGTGGTGTTGGACTAGGCTGCTGCAATAAACTAGCCAATCCATGATAAACAGCGCCACCTTTAGCCACTTCTAATGTAACAATACTTCCAGTACGTACGAGAAATTCAGCGGCTTTTTCCTGCGTTATGCCGATCAATGAATGTCCATCGACCGATAGTAAATGATCACCAGCTGCGAGACGACCATCACGATCAGCTGCACCACCCGGAACCACCGATTTGATATAAATACCAAGACGCTCTTGACCTGCACCTTTAGCTGCGACAATTGATAAGCCCATACCACCTATGATAATAATAAAAAAAATAAATAAAGCAAATTTAGTCAAAAACCAAAGAGAAGTTTATTACCTCCAGCTTTGTGGAGCTTAATAATCTGCACCTCCGGTTGGCCTTGACCGCCTACTGTTGAGGGAGGCCTTGGCGGTGGTGGAGCTCCGCCCATATAAACTGTCCAATGGCCGGAACTTGTCGGCTGAGCTGCTAAGCGACACAGTCGTGAATCCTCAAGAGGTTTTAGAAAGTCTGCTAGACCTTGAGGCACTCCTTGGACTACATCACAGCTGAAACCTGAAATACACATATAACGAAATGTCAATTTGTCTCCAAAAATGACCTTTACTAATTTCTTTATTTTTCACTTTGAAAATATAAAAAATATATTTTGACAAAATTTTGTTTTGCTAATAAAACAACTAAAAGAGAACAAATTAAATAATGCTACAATTATGTTATTTATATATTAAAATTAAATTACTTTTCTATTAATTAATTTCAGAACTATAAATTTCGCTAATCACTTTTTTAAACCATCTTTTCCAAGGATCTGAACATTTCATCTCCATACATAATTAATCGCCATAAGCTTGTTGTATCAAACGAAATGTTTTTCTGTGGCAGTTAATTATTTCTTTTCTTACATGATATGAAGAGTTGAAAACCAAATAAAATAAAATTTTGATATATCATAGAGAGGGATTCAAGCTAAGAAACAAGTATTGCAATATATAGATGACGCCACTTGTTCTTAAAATATAGTGGGAATCTTATTACTAACCCGTTTGCTTTGTATACAGAGAGGATTGTAAGCCAGTTGAATGTCTTACGGTATGGCTCCTTAATCTAAATTGAAGAGTAGTCTTGAAATACGTTTGTATACAATATTTTGGATCAGATTAGAATTTGGAGGTTTATAAAAAGTAATAAGCATCGAAAAAAATATATACAATAAATGTCCAACTTTAAAAATGTTAAAGCGAGGTTTATATGTACTAAAAAACCACTGAAGAAAAAACACGTAATATATTCAACTTTAAAAAAGTTAAAAGTAATCACTTACCGTCGTCTGGCAACAGCAACTGATGAGATGGTGGTGCAACAGGATCATCATGTAAACAAACTTCACGACCTTCAGCACGAGCTAACTCGTCCGCAACGCCTTCAGATGCTCGAGCTGCCTGTTCTAACAGCTGAGGTGGTGCTAATTGTTCGCCAACTTCACCTAATATAACATTAAATAGAAAAAATAAAATAGTGGTGGTGGATTTTTAGCATAAAGACATTTGCCAAAAGTAAATTTAATATGAAAATTGGTTTATTTTGTAATATTAGAAGATCAAATCTTTTAAACTCTTACATTTGTATTGTGTTAATAAAGCTCTTAGCTGCAAAGAATTTAATTTGAAACAATTGGATGATAAATTTGCTAAATCTTCAGCTGTGGCTTTCGGTGCTTGAAGTAGCGCAATGCATTGAACAATTTTCGCTAGATGACATTCGGCTGCCAGTTCTAATCCTTGAGATTCAGCCCATATCTAAATAAAAATGAAAAATCTTTTTATCTAAAGACAATTCTTATACCAAATAATTAATCACTGTAATCATAATACGCTATATAAAAATATTTGGAAACTAGAATCCATTACCTGTAAATTACGCAATCTTCCGCCCAATATCTGACCGAAGGTACGATTACAAAACTGTTGTGCATTATTAATAATTGCTGATAAAGCTTTTGCACTAAGCCAGTGAAACAATTGTGAAAACAATTGTATGGTAAGCGCAGCATTTACGCGACATTTGCGCAACAAGTTCATCGCATTGCTTAGAACATTTACGACGATGACCGGTTGATCTTCGGGTGTAGTTGCCATAAATGTCGGCATCGCTGTGTTTAGTTCATCCGTTATACATGCGACGAGATTTTTAAATGCTAATTGGACGGCATCGGCTAGAAATTAAAAATATATATATATATACACATATCTATACATACATACATAAATACATCTATAATTAAAGTTTCATGCTTGATCCCATTTGCCGAATACAAATTTATGGTATTAAAAGCCTTTATTTTATGATTGGTATAAAATCTGTTAAAACCCTAAATTATTATTATTATTAATTATTACACACTACATCGACTGGTAATAAGTTCCAGACAGTAACCACTCTGTTAGTGATAAAGTACCTGCGGTAAGGTGTTGTCTTTCCCTAAGAAGTTTATACGGATATCCACGCAGGTAAGTGCGAAAACTTCAGCCGAGATATGCTGAATAGCCTTTCTAGTCGAATAAATGAAAAAATTTGTGCGTTTAACTGTTATTGATAAGCTCGTCTCACTTCTGTTTATGCTGTTTATGGTAACTCTTAGATGTTTTTGTCTGATGGCGGGTTTCACCTGCGTTCCCACGACTGTATAGGCTTTATTTTTTACCCAGGTGTAGAACCGAACACTTTGTAAAATTTAAGAGCAGGTACTATAACTTCGACCATAGTAATATTGAGTTGATATCCGGTTGCAAATAATTATGATCCTGGCTAGAGCATCCATACAACTTCATGTCATCAGCGACACTGACCTTGCATCTAATATCATTCTGCAGATCACTTATGCAAGATAGAAACAATAGAGGGCCCAGTACAGAGCCTTCATGTACACCCGAGACCACTGTGTGTTCCGTAGACTCTTTGATTCGAACTCGATAACTATGATTCGCCAACAAGCTTTTAATCAATTTTAATAAATCAGCCTGGATACCTATACGTTCGAGTTTATATATCAGACGCTCTATTGGCAATTTGTCGAAACCCTTTGCAAAATCAAAATATATAACATCAACAGGTTCATCTTTATCAATTTTCAGAGAGCAATCATTTACAGCAAGAAGTAGGTTAGTCACCGTAGACCTTCCAGGCGTGAAGCCATGCTGCTGGTTGCCTACGATGCCGCACCGCAAAATATGTGTTCGTAGATCCTCAGCCACAATTTTTCCATTGTTTTCGATAAGAACGAGGTGAGGCTTATGGGCCTGTAGTTACACGCCTGCAGTCTGTTGCCCTGTTGTACAGCGGAATAATTGTCGATGTGTTCCATAACTGGTAGTATGCCTGACTCTAGTGACCCTTGGATTATAATTAAGTAAGGGTTGGCAAAAGTTCATTTTAGCAGAACGGCAGAAGTACTATCTGGTTCAGGCCTCCCATTAGAAATTATTTCCATTAAGGCTTTGTACACTCTCTGTTTGGTAATGTTGATGGTATGTATTGTGTTCACACCAGTATTGTGTACTGGGAAATCAAGGTAGGGTCCATATCTCTCTTTCTCAAACATTCTTCAAAGTACTTTGAAAATTCCTCTGTTATTATGTTGGTTCTACATCATCAGATAATTTGAGTGAGAAGCTTTGGACTTTGGAACTGAGTGCGTTTCAAATGTAATAAAAAAAAATTGTTTTTGTTACCTAGAACAGCCCGTTCATAAATACATTTTGAGTTTCTTATTAGTTTTGCAACAGCATTAGAAACACGAAGTTAAGCGACGAACACGACGTATATGCGTTTTCAGTTTTTAGGATTTTATAGATGTCCCATTTTCGTCTTTTAAGTTGAATTTGTTTTAGGATGTTACCATTGATCCGTGGGTTTTTGATATCTTTGCTTACGGTTAGCGTCGGTACGTGTGTTTCTATAGGCAGTAAAGAAGCATACAATATATCATAATTCGCGACTTCTTGACATTGGCCCATAATACTTTTGATCGATATTCATCTGCAATTTCACCCACAATGTGCAATGGTCGCTTTTCCCTACTGGAGTATTATATGCGATATCGTCATTAGTTAGCAACAAGCGTCATTAATTAACAACGATTGTCTGTTTTGATTCATGTACCTCGTGGGCTGCATTATTAGTTGAGAAAGGCCAGAGTATAT
>WYDF02066012.1:0-11601 GCA_009867245.2 Adranes taylori
ATGTACATTTATATTTTTTTCCTACTCTCTATTTGTTATCTTCTACGACCTGAGCAAATGTTTATATATCTCTACATTACATGTAATCGCTTGCTTCAATAAATATGATTTATGATTTAACTAATTTTTGAATTATAATTAACTTCCATCAATATTGTGAGTGAATTAAAAATCGAGAATAGAGACATACCATGAATTATAAATACTAAGATCAATAAACCTTATTATTTTACATTGTTATTGCATATATATGTGTTTACCTATAAATATCGATTTGTGTACTATTTATTAAAATAAGCGACTTCTTTTCCATTGCCTGAGAGCTCATGTATGCGCATTTTCTGTTACAAAGCAATAATAACTTCTGTTACACGCATTTGATAAGTCAGAAAAGTCTCATAAGAAGATCCAATGTGCTTTATATAATAAACTAATACTTGAACTAAAATAATCCAGAAGCTTTAGCGTTATGTTAGTAGTCTAATCCAATCTTCAAGAAAGTGAGAAGAAACGGAAGGAGATTAAAAACCCGTTCAAGAAAAAAAATGCTACGAAATAAGAAGTATTGGCTTCAGCAGTTGATAATAGAAGGCAAAATCAAACGTGGTTGTTGCAGAAGAATATCTTGATTGTATAACTTGGAAAAATGGACATAATCACGCATCAATGGATTTATTTCTTTCATCATAGGAAACAAAGTTATCTGGGATTGAAAAGTCACCAAGTGATTGAAATTTCTTATAGACATACTGATATACTGAATAATAATTTAGTGCATAACTAGAATTTAAAAGCTTTTGGCTTGTTTCTATACTAATAATGATTCGTGGCTAAATTGCACAATTAGATTAATAATTTCATATACCGTTTCGTTTTGTATCAAATTTGCTAGTGTTTTTTTCTTTATTATAAGTGCAACACGCACGACCTTTTTTATTAATCATAGTGCTTGATATTCTAGAAAAAGTTTAATTATATTCGTAAAATGTACACATTTATATATAATTTATTAGTAAAGAAAATTTGTGATATAATAATTATGTGATTTTGTGTTTTGAATTGTTTGTAGTATTCTGTGAAAAGAATCGGCAATTAAATAGAAACAGTATTGTATAAAATTAAAATATTCATGTTTCAAGAAGAAAATATATTTACAAAAAATATATACTTTATATAATATTAAAAATATTTTATTTGGGCTGCATGCAGTCCTAATGTAAAAACTACTAATACATGAGAGAACTGTACCTTTCTTAGAAAATTCCTTACAAGTATTTAAAACAGAACCGATAATTAGAAATATTAAAGAAATTTAAATGGTTACCGGAAAAATATGTAAACTTTTATTGTTATATATTATACGAAAAATATAAGAAACTTACATGAAGTTTGTTTTCTGGTACATACAAATTTATGTCGTTCGTTTTATTGATAATTACTAATGTATCTGATATAAAAAAATAATAAAAAGCTATAGGCATGATTTTCTATTTCATAGAAATTATAATATGTACAAATATTTACTAGATAATTGAAAGGCACTACTAAAGTTGTGTATAATAGTTTTCATTCCACATGTTTACAATTACAAATTTGTTCCAAAATTATTTCAGTTGATTTAATGACCAAAATCTTCCCAAGTTGATACTAATTAAATTTAAATTTCATTTATTAGTTTAAGATGTACGTTTGTCTTAACTTTTGCTACATTTTTGTAAATAAGAGAAAAATTCCGAAATATTAATTTCGGTTCAGTTAGTTACTTATGCACTAAAATGAATTCATCATTTGAATTATAAAGTTATAAGTATCGTTAAAAAAATTGTTTGTTTATGAGAACATCAGAAATTTCATTAAAACGTTCAATGTTGCGGCGTAGCGAAAATATAAGGGATAACTAAATATGCACAGCTAGTTGGAAACCGTAATTATTATTAGAATATAAAAAAGAAGTAAATGAAAAATATTGCTGGCAACTTCAAATAAAGATTGCTACTTTAAAATCTGAATTTATATTGAAAAAATATATCAATTTTTACACGAGTTTAATCGAAACGGAAACGAGCTAAATTCCATTAGAGGAGAAGTGAATGTCAAGGACAGATGCTAGACTCCTCTAGTTGAATGATAAATAAAAAACATTATTGAATGAATCAATATATAAGCGGCAATATTCACTTAAACGCTCTCAATTAAAAGTTAAAAATCAAACAGTTCAGTTCGCGACTTTACTCTCCCGTTTATCATGGCATCTGATATCGATTCTAGAATGTAAGGCCTATTTTTATTAATTATTACGTCGCAATAAAAGTGCAATTATTAAGTATGTATAAATTTAAACAAATTAAAGTCATTTGTATCTTCACTAGATTTATTTACTATTCTTTATGGAAGGGTTGATAAAAACTGTTGCTTTACTTCTCACCCCTCAATGAAGTAAATAAAACTAGTCAAAAATTAGTCAAAAATAAAGGACTTAGAAACCAAGTTTTGTTAAACAAACTATTTAATTAAATCTGACTGCTTTAAAATAATCTTTCATTTATTTTTTCCCGAGTACGACTTTTTAAATTCAGATACATATATCTTTTCCATCATCGAGTTTAACCCCCAAGTTATACCATCGAGTTTAACCTCTTTAAACGGGGTGCGATAATATGAAAGGATTTAACAAAAATATTTAAAAGATGCACAAGTCTGACGAGGTATTTAATAAACCGATTTGTATCCATCATACATTAGCAAATGTATGTAATATGTGATATGTTCATATCGTTATCTTAATCTGTAAATGTCAAGCAGAAAACTATGATAGCATGGAGATTTTATAAATGGTATACATATATTTTGGATATTGTGGGTTTAATAATCGGTAATAAGAAAATTAATACTGTGGCGCATGTCTCTATGTATTAGTTACAAATAAGTGACTTAGAATACCAAATACTTCTAAGAAAGAACAATAATACGTAATGCCTAAAAAGTATGCGAATCAGACACCAGAACAATATTTTATGTAAGTACCAGAAAACGCGTAATGCTGCCTGAGGATAAAAGTGATTTTTGAACATAATGGTGAATTTTTAGGGTCGTGTATCAGTTGTGAACCGAAGCATTCGCCATTATATAACATTGGTCAACGATTGAAATAAGCATAGAAAGAACCGCATTTTCTTATTAATTTACAAGATTTATAAATTGTTTATACGTGAAGAAAAAACTATTCTTTCAGCTGACCGGTACTAATGGTCGCGTCAAGCTTTCCGTGTACTTTTTATTATGGGGCAAATTGTGTTACAAGATTACAAGAAGTTCGAAAGAATTATTATAATAAGAATTTTATATGTATTTCTCTTTATAGATTTATTGCTTATTATTCTTTAAACTTATAATGTTTTCACAAATAACTGACCATTAATGTTGAAGAACTGTTTCTAAAACGAAACAACTAGCAAATCCGTTGAAAATTTAGCATAATTTACAAAAATGGCAACTGATCATAGAGATTTTGATAATCCTTTTCTAACGTAATCTTTAGTGATTGCAAATGATAAAATTTTTTCTTTTTGATGGGAAATGGTCTAGTATACCGCTCAGGTAGGCTCAAAATAGCACTACATGACATGCCATTTTTTGTTGAACATTTTTTGACGGCACAGTAGGTCATAGTATTCTTCAGTGTGTCTAAGTTTGTAAAATATTTGACCGTCCGCTGCATAGTTATTGGCTTTGTAATCTGTTACTGTTGGATCTCAAAATTTTCGTCATTGCCGTAACGAAGAGATAAATTTTAAATGTTCGAAATTATAAAAAAAAATCATATGATAGTTAATGCACTTTGTAAGTCACTGGGTTCTGACGAGTTTTTAGGCATACGTCAATATAATCTGCTGGTACATTTAGTCTTTTATTTTTCAGTCCTCGATCAATCCAGAAGTGCATAGCATCAGCCTCCACCTGAGTGTGTACTTTTTCCAGGAAATTTTGCTCAATAGTTAGTTGAGCATAATTTGTAATCACTTTTGTAATAATCGATTTTGTGCAGCACAACCGTCGCTGTAGAATAGTTTCATCGGGTAGCAGAGTGGTAATAATACGAGAATGGTTTAACTCATCTTTCCAACTTCTTGATCTCTTCCGAAAAGTAATTTTGCTCGAGCTCTTCAATATAGTGGGAAATCTCGATTTCACTTCATCGTTTGTGGAAAAACGGCATCATTCGAGCCATTTTTTAGATTTGGGAACAGGAAGAAGTTGCAAAGGGTTAGATCTGCTAAATACGGTGGATAGTTGATCAATTCCTAGCCTAACTGATTCAGTTTTGCATGATAGCCGCTCTGTGAGCGGGTGCGTTGTCATGTTGGAAGAGAATTTTTTTGCGAGCCAAAGTGGCGCCATAATCTTACCGACCGATCGGGTTGTTTTTGTCTTCTTCGGTGGGCCTTCTCCCCTTATTCTCGGCTGTTTTGACTGTTCCTTCGGCACCAGTGTGTAGCTAGTGGGCCCATGTTTCGTCAGCAGTAACGTATCGAGGAAAAAATCCTTCGCATCACGTTTTATCTTCGCCAAAAGCTTCTCCGAATCCGTCACATGTGTGGTCCATACTGAGTAAATGCGGCACGCATCGCGCGGATAGCTTTTTCATTTCCAAATGTTTTTGGATGATGGCGTGTGCTCGCTCAGTTGATATGTTTGCAGCCTCCGTTAGCTCACGGATTTTGATACGACGGTTTGCCGTAATCATATCATGGATTTGTTTACGATTTCTGGTGTAGTGACGATATTTGAGGGCCTTTGCGGGTCATCATCAGAAACACCGTTTTCTCTTTCTTTTGAAGGAACTTAGTCACTGAACGATATTTGACTTTTTTCATTTTTACAAAACACAAGTTCCTTGCTTGTGACGGTTGTGCAAAGAACAAATTAATTGTTCTTTTTGTTTTAAATTTTGTCAGACGTTATGTATTGAATGGCAGATGTCAAAACCAATATGGCGTTCGTTGCCACGTAGCGCCATCTACAGAAGGCTAGATTTATCTCAAACCACCCTCGTATGATCATCTAAAAACATGGAAGAGATAGCAGTATCCATCAGATGTCTTCATGTCATACACAGTAAAATCAGTGTTGCATCCAAGGGAGCACCCGAGGAACCCCCCTGGGTTATAAAATGTCCCCCCCCCTCCCCTGTTTAATCTATGAAATGTAGTTACGTGTGGGCAGACATCATCTATAAAGGTGCTTTTCATTTTAAAAATCTGGAAAAGGTACCTGAAAAAAGGTCACCAAAACCTAAAAGGATATCTAGGAAGGTACTTTTAATTTCAAAAATATGGAAATGGGACTTAAATAAAAAAAGGTCATCAAAAACCTAAAATGAACTTAGGTGTTACACATCCCCTTCGCCAATTTATTTCATAAATTCTGGACATTTAGCGTTCCGTACGAATCCCGCATTTAGCATCAGCGGGATTAATTTTCGACATTTGTAACATGTTCCGCGAAAACGGAACGAATGGTCACCCTATACGTATCCTACACATCACTCTCGGTTTATGTAGTTTTCTATTTCGCTTTCTTTTAATTTCCGTTTTAGTGACCAAAAATTTTATCCATATTCTTCTTTGCTAACAGGAAATATTTTCCCCAAAATTCTCGAAAATCTCAAACCTTTCTTTTCCTGTTCCGACATTGCACTTCAATGTAGTAGCATTTGCAGATGCATCGATTTTTCATTATTCTGTGTCCCCTCTCCGTGTCTTATTTCCACTGCTATTTCCTCATTCTTTTTTCTGCCAAAATACGTTTCACCTTCCCCTTGCTTTTACTTTTGAAAATTTTTCATTCTATGGGCCTTCTGCAACGTAGACGTTTCTTCTTTTTTGGCATAATATTATGCATGTGTTCACTTTCTTCTCCAGTATTCTAAGGACTTTACACCAATGAAAATTTACCACTCATTCATTTTTGCAGCTTCGAAAATCCAATGATTTGAATCAGCAACATAACATGCCTTTTTACTTTCTCATCCACTTCCTTTTCTTCGTCATCCTCTTTAAACCTAATGGTTGTCATCATTGGTTCAGTTATAATTTTTCCTTCTATATTCTACTCAGACATCTTTCATTTCTTTTAACTACTTCTGATACTTCCTTATAGCCATGAGACTGTTTCCTAATAACTTCCTTATAGTTATTAGGAAACGTTCCGTATGTACCAACTTGGCTATTTTAACTAGTTTGGTTGCGGATGCCCTGGAGGGGCGATGGCAACTGAATTTCATTTGCACCGTCTTCTCCTCGGGCATTTGATTAGGTAAATCATTCAATTTTATGAGCCAAGTTGGATTTTAATGGTAAATTCACTCAAATGGCTATGTTGCTGTTCATCAGATAGATCTGAATATGTTAAAATTAAAAGTTTTACCTCAAATGAAATTAAAGTTACATATGCCCCCCCCCCCCCCAAGGTAGGTATTTAGGTCCTATCATCAATGATTTAACAATATCATTAAATATAGTCATTTTCTATTATATGCTGACGACCAGAACTGTTAGAAGTACTAAGAAAAAGTATTCCCAGTAACCAGTACAAGTAGCTCAATAAATTTTTTTACTTCAAGTAATAAGTACCTAGTACTTTTTAAAAGTACTTGGAATAATAAGAAATTTTTTAAAGTACATTTTAAGTACTTTTTATTTCAAACAAGTAAAAACATCCGGTACATTTTAGGCACAGTACTGGGAGTAAAAGTATTCAGTACCTACAATTTGAAAGTATTGGAAGTAAACTGTAAAGTAAAAAAGTACTGAATACTATACTTGCAGTACATTTTCACTGCAAGTAACTCAACTCTGCTGACGACTTGAAAATGTTTCAAGTTATCTCTTCAGTGGAGGATTATATAGAACTACAATTTGACCTACATGCTGTTTCGGAATAGTGTCATAACAATTGTACGGTGCTCAATTACACTAAGCGTAAAGTAATGTCATACAATAGACATAGGGCTACCTTATTTGTGTCATATAATTATTGTATAAAAAATGAGATAGTTAATTGAGTTGACTCATTTGTGATATGGGAGTTGTCTTTGATCATATATTATGCTTTAAGAATCATTTTGATTTCAGAATTAACAAACCGATGAAGATTTTAGGTTTTGTCACCAGATGTTCCAAGGAACTGATTAGGTATAGAATCTATAAAAATTGTATTTTGTGCATTTGTGAGATCTATTTTAGTGTTTACTCCTATTTGGCCACCGTATAATCAAATAGATAAAAATAGGCTTGAGCGAGTACAGAATAAATTTATAAGGTCTGTTCATTATAAACTGGGGATGGACTCGGGTAGATTTCTCCGTGAGTGAAATGTGGGTTAGTTTAAAATCCTGTATGAGGAAATCAACTGTCCTACTCTCATAGAAAGTATCGGTTTACATGTTCCATCTAGAAGATTAAGACATTCAGAACTGTTTCATATTGGTGGACATCAAACTAATGCCATGTCTAATCTGCCCATTCCCAGACTAATAACTATAGGATATAGGTAACAGCATCAGCTAAACTATTTTGTTAGGACTTTTGCACGATTTAAAGCTAGTTTGATGGATATTGTTACTAATCCCCATTTATTATTATAAATTTAATGTTATTATAAATTTGAATGTCTACATACTTTTAGTTCTAAGATAGTAAATGATTGTGTGTTATTACTGTAATCAGTTACTTTATTACTTGTCAATTTATTTTTATTTGTTAATTGATATTAGTTTTACATTTGAAGTTATATTTTCTGTTGTAAAAGGGTGTACCCGTTTATTTTCGAAATAAATGAATGTAAGGTTATCCTTAAGATTTTTATTTGTCGTATCAAGTTCAAAGTAGCTTCAGTTAATCAAAAATCTAATAACACCTCTCGCACATAATTTTTAAAAAGATAATTTGTGTTGCGTTCATGATAAAACCCGCATTCTGAACGCTACAAGATGATGACCGCTCACTCTAAAATGTTTGGTTCTCCAAATAACCGTTTGGACACATATCACACGTATTTCATTCTGTACATAGTGTACGTAATTTATAATTTTGCATAATAAATATTACACAGAACTGTTTTAAGTCCTACAGACTAGGTAAGATTTTGATCATTATAAAATTGTTTTAAGTTATGACTTAATAGTTTTCTAATTAAGTATTGTTCGCTTTTTCGCTTATATAGTTTTGTCTTTGCACAGCACGTATTTATTAATAGAAATTGGTATTGCACTTCGATTTTTTTTTAATTAAATGATTTGTATTATTGAAAAGAAAAGAAAAGAATCAATAGATTATACAAAGTATTTTTCACCAACCAATAGAGTAAGATCAGAGTTGGAACAGTCTCTATAGAGAGAAGTAAACCCAAAATATTATATCCTGCAAATCTGCTATGTAGCTTCGTACAGGCCTAAATTATCTGATGAGCCAATTAAGTTAAAATATATGTTGAAGACCTTATTGTTAGGCATCAATTAAGCAAGCTCTATTGCTGCGTGAAAGGAATTTATATTAGGACAATATGTAGGAACACTTTTAATACAGGTAGTTACTTATAGGTTAATGTATTTGAAAATCAAAAGTAGAAAAATATGATTGTGTGATTTTTACAAGTGACCGTAATTTCGGCAGCATTAAATGAGTAACAAAAAGGTGTCAAGTATACCAGCCGTCTGAATATGAAAAAATGATTGCAGAATATACAAAAAAGTTAGTCATTTATGGTAAAAAAAAACATTATAAACTATAAAGAATTGGTAGCTTTTTGTAGGCAAAAACCCCTAAACAATGTTGAAATCAAGAAAACGCTTTCGGTGTCCAAATACATAAAATTGGTTTATGACGAATTTCACCCTAGATGTTTAAAGACCTATGAGTATATTGATGATTTAGCAGATTCAACTCTTTAAGTTGGTAATACTCCGACAGTCTGAAATTTTTGATTATTTCTGAGTGAGACTTAATCCAAAATTTCCTGCCACCATAGCCTAATCTAAGATTGTGGAAATTAATTTAAAAAAATCATTCCTGATGGTAATTCAGAATGGTACAATATATTTCGTGCGAGGCAACTTCGTTCTACAACTTATTCGAAACTAGAAAAAGTATTCCCAGTAACCTCAAGGGGACTTCGGCTGCAAAAGAATCTGATAAAGTTCGTATTACAGTACGACCCCATTCAACCAGACCCTAGCCAACTGAACCAGATTATCCAGACCGACATCTGGATAGACATTTTTAATTAAGAAAGAACATATGTATTCAGGATAATAATGATATTTTGTGTTCTATGCGGTGTAATTTAGTAAAATGACAACTAAAAGAAAAAGGGTAATAATTTCAATGGAAGAAAATCTTAATGCGCTATTTCGTATAGATAAGGGGGAATCTGTAGAAAAAATAGTCAGCAAGACAAGAGAGGGAGCATGGGATTCCTATATATGCGTCTTTGATTTTAAATGACAAATTAGGTGGTGATCCGTCATTCACAGCAAGTTCAGGTTGATTAGATAGGTGGAAGGTTCGCCACGGAACACGACAGCTCAGTGTAGCAGGGAAAACTTTATCAGGGGATCGTGCTGCTAGCGAAAATTATAAAATAACATTTTCTAAATTTATAAAACAAGAGAAATTATTTCCATCTCAGATTTTCAATGCTGATGAGACTGATTAGATGGGATTATTTTTTAAAATGCTACCTAAAAAACTCTCGCCTCAAATTTAGGGTGTAAGAAACGGGTCCACATCTATATGCGTTCATAGCTAACTACTGCTATCTGAGTGATGTAAAATAAGTAAATGCCCTCTTGTGAGTAAGAAAAATAAACTATACTACAACTAGAAAGTGAGAGGATGAAACATGCAGTAACGCGACATGTTTCTTCGTCCATGGAGTGAGAAGATTTTTAAATGAAGAGTCGGTAATATCATGTGAATAATTAGTAATACCACTCATCCAACCTCTAGACCAAGTATAATAGAAGCCTTCAAACGAAGATACAGGAAAAAATTGCTAATAAATCTTATTGAAAGAAATAGTGAGGAAGCTGGTGTAAATGTGTTAGATTTAATTACAGAAATAAAGATTCGAATCGTAATATACAAATTCGCTTACACATGGAACGACATTAATAAGTTGGAAAAAGTATTGGAACAAAATCTGGCCAGAAATGAAATCTGAATCCAACACTGAGATGACTGCTAAAATAAACAATAAAAACTTAAAACAACTTATTCATCGTTTAGCAAATTCATGGCTATCGAAGATGAAGACGTATCTGAATGGATGGACTACGAAAATGATGTAGATCACGAGCGTCTAAGCGATGATGATATCGCATTAGCGTGTTCTTCAAATCCACAATCCGATATCTAAAACACAGACGACAGTTCAGATGACGATTTCTTCAAGAACAAAACTTGTTTTTCTCATGTGAGTGATGTCTCAAGCAAGTGATTTCTCATAGAGAAGCTTAGAAACTTGATGCTTAGAAACTGATATGTTTAGAAGCCCGATGTCTTATTTTGAAAATCAAAATGAAACATCAACTGCTTACCCTGAAGTGTAAACAAGAACGAGCAGCAAAAAATCGAGCTTCATCATTAAAACAAAAAACTATGACGGACTTTTTTGAAAGTAAATAAATGTTGATTTCGCCGCCAGTAAAGTTTAAATTTGTCTTTCATATATTGTTCATATTTCAATTACATAATCAAATTATTTGTTATTGCTAAGTAGATTTTTAGTTTTAACATCTTACATTAATACTGTAGTAATTTCAGTCAAAACTGTAGTGTACGTGTATTATACATTTCCGGATTATCCAGACTTTCGATCATCCGGAGAATGTCTGGTCCCCTCTAGTTTGGTTAAACGGGGCCGTACTGTAGTATTGTAGTTTGCATAGTTAAGTCTGTAATATATCCTTTGTTAGTTAGAGGATGAGATAAAAATACATTAGAAGTCCAGAGCATTTTAATTTCATTTTACAAATTGTGAGATCTGACTAAAAACTTTTCAAGTTACCAAGACTGCCAAGTTCACGGGTATAATGTATCAAATTCTAAAAGCTTTCATTGTCGATTATCTCAAAATGAGATATTTCAACTTTTATTGTTTTGCAACTTTAAATCAACTTTGAAATTTTTGGTTCTGGTATGCACTTAAGTTTGGCATAACAAAATGTAAGTTGTGATGAAAGATGGATTTTTTGATTAGAAATTGACACAGATTACTGGGCATGCTCACTAAAAGCAGAAACTGCAAACTGTCATCTACAGTTATCTTTTGACAATTTATCAAAATAGGCGCAAAAATGGCGCATCTCCCCTAATCCGAGTAAAACTCAAGCCATCTTCATTCAGCATCCCAACCATGTCAAAAAGAAACATTAAAACCGCACCCACATCAAACTCCGACTCTCGAATGGACACATTTCGTTAAAAGACGAAATCTGCTATCTAGTTGTCTGGTTTAATAGAACATTTAACTGGAATTCTGACCTAAACTACACTCTTTCCAGGTTAACAAACGCGTGAACCTGATCTCCACACTCGGAGG
>WYDF02066023.1:0-11601 GCA_009867245.2 Adranes taylori
AACAGAAACGAGTATCAACGGAGCTACACGTCAGGCAATTGATCGACGGACATGGAAAACAACGGTCCAAAGAATTGCCCAAGGGCTGGAAGATCGCCCTGCACCACATAAACATCCTCCATAGAGTCACCACACGTCGGTCACGACGTTGGACGAAGAAGAAGAAGAAGAATCCGATTGTAAATTTAAATTTTTTGTGTATGTTGTTAATCTGTTCGTGAAGTGTTTTTAATTCTTGTTCTGTTCCGTTCCATAAGCATATTATGTCGTCCATGTATCTTTTCCAAAGTATTATGTTTTTTACTAGTGTCATGTTGTGTATTATTTCTTCTATTGTATCTAACTATATGTTGGCTAGTGTCCCTGATATTGCTGAGCCCATTGGAAGTCCGTCTTCCATTTTACAGTATTTCTCGTTGAATTTACAGAAGTTTTGTTCTACGCATAGTCTTAGTAGTTTTATTATATTGTCTTGGTCTGTTTTGTCTTCAATGTCTTTTGCATTATATTTTTTGTGATTTGTTGTAGTGAGTGATAATGATAATATTAGTGTGTTGGGTGTTATTTTTGTTTTATCTATTTCATTTATTAGGTCTTGTGTATTTTTTATTGCGTATTTTGGTTTGTACAGTACTTTTTCTTTTAGGAGTTGATTAATACATTTTTCTGTTGGTGTATTATTGAAGATTATTATTGGTCGTATATTATGTTAAACTTATTACATTAATTTGTTATCCGCTAATATTCTTTTATCTCAGTTCTTTATTTTGAATTTGTTTCCTGGTATTCCTTGTGTTGTTTTATATTTCTTCTGTATTATTTCGACGTATGTAAAGTGTAATGTTTTTCATAATTTTTTATTGTATAATACACGTTTTTGTATATTTAGTGTAAGTTTTCTGCAATATTCACGTTTTTATACATATTTCCTTAAAGCGTAATTTTAAAATTAGTATAGTTGATGACATTAAATATCTTTCTGGCTTTGTAAAAATACTTGACCTATATGTTCCATATTCATTTATGAAGAAGTACAATATGATTTGATTAATACTAATTTCTTTTTTGTTTTAGAATTTTGCCGTGGAATTACAATTAGAAACATTGTCAGACTTCGATCTGCCATTCTTCATCGATTCTTTAAACAAAGCGAGCGGAACAAACTATGGTACAGGAGTTAGAGAAATTTAATAACTATTTATTTCGCAATCAATGCGGCTTAGTGATCGATTAATTTAATTACGTTTATTCGTGCAATGTAATTATATGTAAAATGTAAACTTTCATTTTTTTTTTAAATAAAAATATGAATATTCATTTAATAGTATATAAATCAATGGTAATTTTTATCATACATAGTTAGTGCATATCACTTTCTTTACTATATATTGTATGTTTAAATATTTTAATAAAGAAAAGATAAAAAAAATACAAATACACATTTTATATTTCACAAATATTTATCCCTCTCGAGTCAGTAGAAACACTAAACCTAGTATTTAAAGAAATACGTAACGGATACACCAAATGTTAAAAATTCAGTAGAAGAAATACCAACCCAAAAAACCAAACAAAAGATTTAAGATAGCTGTTGAGTTTCAATATAAAGATAGATTATATGAATCACGATTTTGTCCAACTGGCGTCTCTATCTTCAAATATGAATAATCCTGCGAAAAACATTTTGTAGCCCATACGACCAGACAATCGGTGGAATTACAGGGTTTGTGGTGTCAATGCCTTTTAAGGCTGAACCTTCAGAATTAGCCGACTCTAAACCACAAGCACTTAAATGTTTTTATTGTCTTCGGCGTAGTCAGTCATGATCCGAACTTTAAACACAAATACACTGAATTCATGCAACAGTATATTTCATCCAATCATATGACACTTCTGCCGAAATCTAAAACAGCCAATTTTTATCTTTCACATCATGGGGTCTTCAAAAACGAAAGCTAAACTACAAAAAGTTATTCCTCTTTTGATTGAAATTCATGGATTTGCTGATGAGTCAAATGAGGCTTATGGCGCCTGCGTTCACCTAGGTACTGTCAACTGCATTGGCGACGTATCAGTAGAACTTATCAGTTCAAAATCGAGGGTAGCTCCACAGTACCACGTTTGGAACTTTGCGCAGCTTTGTTGTTATCTGAACTTGTCCAACGGGTCAGTTCAGTCTTACGTTTATGTTTTGATTCTATTTCACTTTGGAGTCATTTTACGATTGTTGGATTAACTCGTTGGATACACCACTCCCTGGATTCACCAGGATTACAATGTATTTACGGAATTACAAGAAACCAACACTTGTACAATTTTGGTTTAATTTTATGTACCACTAATAGAAGCAGATGGGTTTTCCAATTTACTTAAACTTTAACGAAGTGTTGCTTTAGTACTAAGTTTCATTTTCAATTCAAGGAACAGCATAGAAGCTCAAAAATCTTAGTTCAAACGCTAAATCAACAAATTGGCTCTTTATTTGTTGATACTCTTGCATTAGAATGTATCATTTGGAAATTTATTCCTACGAGTTCTCAGAGTTTTGGCTACCAGTGGGAAACAAACATAAAACAAGTCAAACGCCATTTAATGCGTATTTTGGGCCAAGCTCATTTACGAAGAGTTTTTTACTTTACTCACTCAGATAGAGGCAATTTTGAACGCAAGACCAATTTCACCTCAATCATCGAATCCTAATCATTTGACGCCTCTTACACCAGCGCATTTTTTAATCGAACGCATTATAACTAGCAACATTGAATTGGATTTCTCACAGATATATCGCTTAAAGCGTTTAGAATATATTTAAAAACTCAGAACACATGTTTGCAATGGTTGGAGAAGCGAATATATATTCTGAACTTAAAAACGACCAAAAGCAGCCAGAAATCCAAATGTCCTTCAACCAATTGAAGGTGATCTCATTGTTTGAGTTACCGCTATTGTGTTGGAGATTAGGACGCGTCCTTGAATTGCATAAAGGAGCTAATGGTTTTATCATAGTATCTTTAAAAACCAGCACCGGTATAATCAAGGGCGCATCTAATAAACTCTGTCTGCTACCTATGTGAAGTATAAATAGTAATTTTTATGTTATATCGATAAACTTTGTGAACATATTTTTCTTCGTTAATTGATTTAATATTTTCATTTTGTAGTTCATTTTGTAAATTTACACTATTTTCATCATTTTAACATTGCGTATTGTACATTATAATATTGTTGAAAGACCCACTCTTCCAAGGCGAGGTGAATGTTCCGCACATTATATTTTTATCAAGTCATTTAAGAAACAAATACTAGTTGTAAACATCAGAATTTGTCATCTTACGTAATCATTACATCAATATCAAAATTAAACAAATCTTTTATTTTAAAGCTGAAAATATCTAACAAATATATAAGGGAAAAGCAAGCACGAACTGGAAAGCCAGATACAGCAATATTTTGAAAAACTAGAAAACTGGTTAAACTCAAATGAACTACATGTAAATGCAAAAAATAATTCCTATATCATATTCAAACAGAAAAATAAAGTATCACCCAAATGGAGTATGGCCCAAATGGCGATGACACAAATCGAGTAAATGAAATAGTCTATAATATACTATCATCAGTACAGTATGTAATGACAATGTGGAGTAAATGCAGTGAATCTAGCTTAAAAGATATGCAAAGAACGGAAAACAAAATATTGTAAATTTTATATAAAAACACTGGTACATGCGAACTGAAAAACTCTACAAAGAATTAGATAGACAAGCTCAGAATCAAATGACTTAGAGATTTAGGATTTTACTAACTCGGACATAAAATAAAACAAAACAATCAAAACTTACTTTAAAATTACTGAAAACAATAAGTTACATGCGCATAACACAAGAACAAAGAGCAAAGTACACAAAAATGAAATAAATCCAAACGCTGATGAAAGGAACTTTGAGGCAATGAACTTGAGAAGCTACCCAGCAATATTGTAACGACAAAAATGTTAGAATTTTCAATTCTTTGGATTCTACTGTAGAGATTTTAAATGGTCAAAGGAAATCATTAAAATCAAAAAATTCCATAAAATAATGTAGCAATTTATTATTATAAGTTCATTAATTATACAACATTAAATTAATTAATTTCAAAATAGAATATAAAAATTCATTCTATGTGATAAAATAGGCACCGCGTAATGAATCAGACGCAGGTGTTACTTTGTAGATGAAAGGCAAACTTGCCGCGACTAGGTACAAGGAGAGGAGAAAATAGTCGCTTTACGCGAACGAGAATGACTCCGAACGTAAACGTGCGAACGTTAAGTATAGGCGTTTTTCGTTCATGAATGAGATAATGAAAAAATAAATTAGGTAATAGGCTCTCTAATAACTAATAAGCAGCCTGGAATCTTGCATTAGAACCATATCATGAAACTAAACGACAACATAATCCGAATAATAAGAAACCAGAAACAACGAAACAAAGAGTGCTGATTAGTAATAGGTGTCATTGCGCCAATTGCAACCTGGATGTATCCCTTATTCGTAGGTAAGACACCACTGACGGTTACGAATGACGATGTAAAAGTTGCCAGTGAAGACTAAGAGTGTGTTCGTTTGGGATCTTTCTTGTCAATAAGTCATTTGTCGCTAGAAACACTGGTAGTCATATATCGCTGGACAAGGGGTTTCTCAATGCACCTAGCAGCTAAATTTTATTTAACTGCTAGCTTTTCTCTCTGCTGCTTCTATTTTTTATTTTTGGAAAATTTGGAAGAAACGCTGTTTCACTAGGTTCACTTATGTCTACGTCATTAAGTAATGAAGATTATGCTCGATGTAAAATTTTATAAAAACAGACGTTTTTATAAAATTTTGTCTAATTAAAATATGTTTTTAATAATTTATGTATTAATAAAAATTTGTTGTTGATAATTTATGTATTATTCATTATAAACAAAGTTTTAAATTCTTACTGTTTATTTGCGTTTATTTGCCTGTTTACTGTTTATTTGCCTTACACCTATTGTTTTCCTCTTTGTAAATTAAACCTTTCACGTAGTGTAGTGTTATTTTAAAAAAATGATTACTCTATAATATAAAAAGTAAAAGAGGTATGAATAGAACAAATAAGCGGATTTTAAAATACTTTAAACATCACAAATGTATCAAATATTAAAGTTTCAGATTGAAATTCAAGAAAATATCAGACAAAATATACATTGCATTATTAATCACTTATTTAATTTAGTATCATAATAAGTTGATGTAAGTAGAAAATAAAATATATGAATTAATAATACACTAATTATTTAATTTATATTATCTGCATATTAAAAATAAAACGGACAATGTGGAAACATCTAAATTGAATCAGAATGTACAGTGAACACAGCAACGCGAATACAACTGGAACTTGACTTATCGATCCGGACTCAAACGTGAATATCGCGTATTCCTAGCACGCTTATTGGACGTTGAAGAAAATATGACAAAATATACATTGCATTATTAATCACTTATTTCATTTAGCTCATAAATTGTAAAGTATGTTGAAAATAAAATATATGAATCAATAATACGGTAAGTATTTAATTTATATTATCTGCGTATTAAAAACTAAACGAACAATGTGGCAACATCAAAACTTCATCGTATCGCGTATTCCTAGCACGTTTATTGCACTCTTACGATGCGATTACACCGCACATTCTACCAGTCTGGGCACTAGGCTCTGAACGATCACTTGAATAAGCAGATTTCTATGAAAAGTTTAACAATCGAAAGTTTAACAAAGTTCGATTAACAATCAACAGAACATCGAACAAGAACAAAATATTATATTGGACAAAGTGAGAGGAAAATGGAGAAAGAAGTAAGACCAGAAATCAAAATAGTCTTTAACAAGGAACGAATTATGTGTACCAAATTTTAGTCTACCATTACACACTAGAATGTTAAAATATTAACGAATGTGCAGTAGAAGGCAAAGAATCTGTTGGCAAGGTCAACGTGTTCTGAGATGCCAAAACAGTAATAATAATTAATTATCTGGAATCGCTAACGTCTACTTAACACGCAACTATTATTACCTTACTTATCACGTTATTATTAAAGCACTTAAAAGAGAAATTGGCGCAAAAAGGAACTGTTTTGTCCGGACAAACTCCTCACAAATCAGCAGATGCAAAATTGGCAATGGCCAAATTGTATAAATTTGATCCTCATGCACGAATCTGACCTGACTTAACCCCGTGCAATGTTTTTCTCTTCCAAAAAAACTAAGAAAATGGTTCCGAGCAAGAATTTTCATCAAATTTGTCATCAAAACTGTAGATGAAGATTTTTAAATCTTGAGAAACTGTTTTTTTAATGGATTTAAAGAATTTTAAATCCACTAAAAAGCTAAAAGAGAATTCTATAGGAAAACCAATAGAATTTTCCCAAAAAAACTTTCTTTCTAATCAAACAGCCCTGGTATGATCGTTTTTTAAATAATTATAATATAAAAAAATCATGTACGTTACACACAGTCCTTTTAATAGTATGCTAATTATTATTATCATTAGATTAATCAATAGCTTCAATAATTTACCACATGGAAATACACAAAAATGTATTGAAATAGAATAACATATATAAAATTATTTTAGCAAATTACTTCCGCGTTTTTCTGGTACGTTTAACTGGACTAGTGATTTCATGCTTAATAGCCGTTCGTTTATTAGATTTCTTGGTATATTTCTCCTCTAAACCAGAAATCAGATCCATAAAATTCTTTTCGCGTTTCTCATGATTTTGCTGAATTTGCTTCTCCAGATCATTATCTACAATATGACAAAACAACAAACTTGTATAGTCTCGCCCAGCGTTCGAGTTAATATTAAGAGATGCCTAGGCGGAATTTATAATTCAAATATTTCAATCTTTTTTTAAAGATGTGGGTGGTTAATAAAATATTAAATCCTGTGTATTTGTTATTTTAATATATATATATATATGTTATTTAATATTTTAAATAACCATTAAATAAAAGATCTACTATTACATATATAAAATTTGAGACAAGGCATAGGCAACCACACATAGTTGGGACCAAATTATCATTTTGTCTCAGTCTCGGGTCAGATTAAATTATTAAATAAAACATATAATTATTGAATTGGGATAAAATTAATTATAGGCACACTGTAAGGAACTATGTTTATGTACATTTTGACCCATTTTACATTTCGAAATTTTGGGAGTTTTAAATGGGCATTTCCACTGCTTTGTATAAATAGAGATAAAATTCGCTGGAAACCTGGCAGCAAAAATCGAACATCCGCATACTAAATTCCATTACAATCGTAGAGCAGTCTTAGTTATTCTATTTGTTCATAGATGCACAGAGTCGTTCGTTAATTAAGACCCACTTTTTTTATACCCCCAAAACTTGCTCCCAACCAAAATCTCATACCCGCTATTTTTCATGAATCTTATATCTCACATATGTACTATGTACATATATCGTACTTGAAAAATACTTTGCTTTACTTTGAACCACAAATAAAATTCTTCCTAATACCTTTATAAGTAATAATGTAGTATGGGTTAAGACTGATAAATATGCTGTTTACAGTAAAAGTTTCTTAAATAATAAGCGACCTCATTATTATTTCTGCCATAGAGATAATGTAGCTGAAAACTGAAACACTAATGGTTTTTTTTTTTTTCGGTAGCAAATTAAATCCCTTAGAAGTTAATTTTTGTTTTATCAGATATCTTGTAGTACAAAATGAAAACTTTGACATTTAACATACAGCTACTTGAAAAAGAAAATATTTACGAAGAAAGTTATTCTCGCGTACATTTTGGAAAGTTATTCTTTCACAATTTTATTGAAAACTAATTCCGTGGCTCACCATGAGCTTAGCCTATAATTTTTTTGTGAGATATACAATTTACGTGTTTTGGACTAGACTTCTCTTGAAATAAAGATTATCAAATTAAGGAGTTCAAACTAACCAAATATTCCCATTGACGTCAAAATTATTAACGTGCCCACTGTCGGGTTAAAACAATTCAAATTTAATTGAGAACTTAAAATAATGTCAAATCTTAGCTAATGCAAAATAAAAAAACCTTATTGAACTGAACATTCGTACCAGATATATTTAGTTTTTCAATTTCTCTCCTTTCATTTTCTTCTTTCCTCCTCCTAGCCAACTTTTTACTCCTTGGTTCATTAAAGAAATTTTTAAACTCCGGAACTTCCTCTTTATCAACCATTTCCCGGACTATTTGTTGTATACGTTCCTCACTATCACACTTCACGAAAGGAACCATATCATGAATTGTAATCCAGCTGCCTTTTCCACTTTCATATGCTCTTTTAATATCACGTTTTTCCATATCCGATCCCTTGTATTCCCTTTCAAAATTGTCAATATCTTCTGTTGTAATCTTCCTAAACATGCTTCGCCAATATTCCATCCAATTAACAGTCGAAGAATCTTCCTCATCGAAACTACCAGATTCATCATACACCTTACGTTTCTCATTGTTTTGTAGTATCGAATGTATCCTTCCCAACACTTGAAATTTCTGAGTAGCTCGTGCCTTTTCTGCTTCACCAACTCTATCAGGATGTACAATTAGTGACAATTTGTGATATGCCTTTTTTACTAAAACACAAAAAATACATTAATTTGTTTTCAAAGAAACGTAAAACCATACTCACTGTCTTTCTCAGTAGCATTTTTCTTTACTCCGAAGATTTTATAGAAATCACTTTCTCCAAAAAACTCTTCACATTTATCTAAAAATGTAGCCATCCTTTTAAATGAATAAAATTATCACTGTGAATTTTCAATGAAATTAAAAAAAATTAACAAAGATTGGCTGCCGCCAACTCCCGCCAAACAAAATGTCAAATTTTAGTTGTCATCCATCTCTTCTTCTTCTTCAACATTTTGGTTTTGGATCTTTGTTTAAAACTATGGCAACGTTCAATCATGTTCAGATAAGGTTAAAATTCGCTTTACATATGTATCAACGATTCATTGCATCTGCCATCTTGTTTTGTTTAATAATGTCTGCATTAGGATGCAGACATGTAATATCTCAATACTTGTAATACTCCCATTAGAACCGTTTTCGTTTATCGCAGCATTAAGCCTGTGTTACTGCTTGCATCTGCATCTGACTTTGTTGTAAAACAACACTTGCCATTTTTTTGGTAAATAAATATAACCTATACTTGAGATCTGACTTTTATAACAAACTGACTTTTAGAACAAATTATATTACATATTTGTTTTATATTGTTTTGTATTTGTTTTATATTAATATTTTGACATATTTATATTAAACACTTACTGTGTAAAATTAATAAATTATACTAACCCAATCGATTTTGTTTTTTGATTAAAACTTGCAGCATTCGTAAACGTTCCTTTTCTAAATGAATTATCTAGCTTTCTTCGTTCACAACTTTAATTATAAATTTCAATCTTTTAATTTAACGTCACTTTGAACTTATGCGATTGGCAATTAACATATGAGCATATAGAGCTTGAAGATCCTCATCTGTACCACCTCAAATATTAGTGCTTAATTCGTGGGGAGGTGCATTAAAAGTACATGGTTCCCTTGTAAAAAAGCGGGAGTTTCATGCTGTACGGAGCTGCTCGGTGTTTCCTAAGAACAATAAACGAACACGGCTTAGATGACGACAGTTGTAAAGTCAGCACACACTACTTTACATTTGTTCTGTTCTATGCTTATTTATTGTCGGCCTGTTTCTGCCTATTTTGGCTTATTACCCTATATGGTTTAAGGTCGAGCCTCTGTTATCGACGCTGATAGGTAGGGTATCAGATAATTTCGTCTTTAACCGATTTTTACATCTACCTCTATAGATGTGCATGATAAATTATAGTTACCTTCCTCCTAGGATTACCGACCTCGCTTCGTGTGTTGCCTAGATTCAATCAACAATCTAAGCCATCTCAAAGCAATCTAAACCAATCAACAAAGCACTAAACCAATCAAACAATCTAAACCAATCAACAAAGCAAACCATTGCCTACATTTGGGAGCGAACCCGGGACTCCACGGTTGGAAGTCATGCATCTTAACCACATCGCTACGTCGTCGGCTACTTTACGTTTATTAAATGGGCAAGTTGACAATTGATGAATTACTTGTTGTACCGTATAATTTGATCAACTAACACAGAATAAGTATAGAGTAACATAGGAATTAATAGATGAAGTTAGAGCCGCCATATTGGGACATTGTGTTGTCAGCTGTTGTCTCTAAATTAAGCTACATCTTATGTTATTTATTTATTATATTTGGTTGGTTAAACAGACCTAATTATTTAAACCTTATTATTTTAAAGCAATATTGAAGTTAATTTAAAACAAAAATAAAATGGTGCACTGTGTTGCTTATGGATGCACGAATTATGCAAAAAATACTGTACAAAATAAACAAAACATAACATTTCACAGGTAATTTATTTTATTTTTGATAATCAAAATAAAGTTCACTTTTGATTTATTACTAAAAACTTCATGGTTTACTAATAAATTATTTTACGTTTCCAAAAAATATAGCCAAATAAAATTATGAATTAAATCAGTAGGTCGCTCGTATTTGTGTTGACAACACTTTAAGGTATGCATGTGCTACAATATTTATTTTATCTTTCCAAAATTAATTTTCATTTTCATTTAACAAATTTTTTATAATAAATAAATAAATCTTTATTGGCATAGGTTCGCTACATTATTATAAATCAAACTATAAAACAACAAAATATAATTAATAATACAACAAAAATAAAATTCCTACAGCTGCCCCATAATGCCCTCCGTCTTCTACACCAAACTGTCCACGCCCTTTCCCCTTCTACTCTATTCCATAAACCCCACCGTTTCCCCCCTCCACCGCACCGTTTATATCCTCCAACTCCCATCTCTTTCATCACCCATTCTCTCAATTATGCTTTCCTTAATCCCCCTACCATTATTAATTCAAATTATACACCCTACTTCTCGTTTTTTCAATCCATCACCCACATTCTTTCTAACCCTCAAACCTATCCCTTCCCAGCTATTCCATTCAATCCTATCTACTATCTTTTATTTATTTCATCCAAAGACCTTTTTATAATATCTATCCCTCTCCCCTTTTTTCCCAAACACATCCTGAAGGATTCTCCCAATATTTTTTCATTCTCATTCCATTCAATCCCCTCGCACTCTTTCATCCAATAGTTTAATTTCTCCTCCTTTCTTCCACATATGCTACACATTCCGTTATAAGAATATTACTATAAGAATATATAATAAAACCCCTCTCAAGTACTCAAAAATTTTGTACATATTGTCATTTGTTTTAGATATTGGTGATATTAAAGCAAAATCTTTTTTTAATCGTTAAAATTAACAACATTTTTAACTATAAAAATAAATTTAAATATTTTGCTGATTTTTAGAAAGTTTGATTATATTGTCAATATGTTTTGCAAATTGCTAAAGCAAAATTGGTTTTGCAAATAACATTGTACAGGCTTTGCAAATATTGAAGAAGTCCAATGGCTGCAAAATGAGCCGGCTAT
>WYDF02066067.1:0-11599 GCA_009867245.2 Adranes taylori
AGCTTCTAAATGATATATTTATTTTACAACATAGTCACGCATAGCTCCCAATATGTAACAAGATTTTTCATGCCGTAACTGAAAAATTCTTTCGACTTTTCTCGAATCTGGGACTTGATAGCTGCCTTCATCTCAACGTCTGAGGTGCAATGATCACCCTTGAGGTGTCTTAAGTAGAAGAAAAAAATAAAAATCGCACGGCGCAAAATCGGGGGAGTAAGGAGGGTATGGAATCGGTTCAAACTACAGGTTTCGCAGAGCCTCTGCAGTTGCGCGCGAGGTGTGTTGACGAGCGTTATCATGTTACAAGACTATTGACTCCAGGCTGCCTCTAACGTGACAAACTCGACGTCGAAGGTGTTTTAGAGTTTGTATGTACTGAGAAGAATTTACCGTTGTCCCACGTTCCAGAAACTCTCGGTCAGCTAAACTCGGTGAGCATCCAAAAACACAGCCGAAAGATTTTTTTGCGGATGCTTGTCTTTTGAACTTTTTCGCCAAAGGAGAAGACGGATGTCGATATTCAACGCTCTGTAATGATGGGCCCATGACTCGTCCCCTGTCACAATATGCAAAAGAAAGTGACAGTAGCGCTGTAAAAGTTGCTTGCAATATTTCAATCGACACTGTTTGTTCTCGTCTGTGAGGTACAGATCGTGCGCAGATTTTACGATATCCCAATTGTTCAATAATGAAGCAGACACGTTCCTTAGATATTCCAATCTGGTTCCACCTGTCATTTTGAATCAAATCGTCGACGATGTATATCGTCTGTAGCAGTCATCGAATGTCTGCTGCGAGTATCATCAACAATTATGGTTTTTCCAGGTTCCCAACTGCGACATTTTATTACCCATCAATTTACAGTAGACCTATCAACAGCATCGTCACCATAAAGCGACAATGAATCTCAGTAAGAGTCACTTTTTCAACATTTAAAACTTCGATAACAGCACGCTGGTTAACTCGCGTTGACATAGCACTAGAACACGTCTCCATAGTTTCGCTTCTCAAAATACACTGGCTGAATTCAACGACCTCAAACCTGCGCTTGCATATAGAGGGGGGAATATCACTTCCACATTCGACGTGATGCGCTTTTGAGGGTCATTTCGTTCGCGCTATACAAGCATCTGTGCATTACTTTTCAGCGTACTCTCGTATTTGATTTTATATTGATCTAGATAGGTCACAGAGTTACATTGGACATAAGTTATCGTAACCATAAACTTCATTGCTTATTGTTTAAAGTTAGATTAAAATGAGATTAAAATAAAAATTAGATTAAACACAATCGGATACGCGGGTGCTCACGTCAATTTAAATTTAAATCTTGACCTGAGCCTTCAACTTCTCACTCATTTACTCTTTTAGAAGCCAAAACACACTGATAATTTTTTTGAGTTGAGACTCTTATTCTGACAGAGTAGTGGAGCTCACACAAATACGAAATAAACAAAACGTGTAGTTGTACGAATTAAGATTTATTAACTTAATATGTCACTCAGAAGTAAATAAATGTAATTGCATTAAGATAAGAAAATAAATGAATAAAGGGAGGCTAAATTTGATTAATTGCGGGTGATTTATCGTCCAGTCTTGTTGAATAGCGAATCGGGTGAATCGCAGCTTGAGTACCGCTGAGACGGAAAGGGTTGGTTATGATAATTAGGTCACCGAATAATTACGCGACGGATTATTTAAACGCTAAGAGCGTAACACGAGAATTAACACAAATAATATGAATGAATTGTCTATGAAATGTATCGCTAAGTCATTCATGATACAGTAGTATACAATTGTCTAAATGTCTATATGTGATATTGAATGGTTATCATTCGCGCTGCGGTAATGAGCGTTCATCCTGGAATATTGGCTCTTCGGCAGAGTGATCCTAAGTCATACTGGTCTGATTCAATATTTCTTGACTTACAAGTGCAAGCGAAGAGGTAGAGCGTCGGTGAAGTAGACCTAAATAGCCGTTTGGGACAGCGAACAGTGCCTAGAACGAGTACTACAGCGAGTATTATCTAAAATCTGATTGTTCTGGCTTAGAGACAGTGCTGCAGAGCGCTACAACAATACATAAAGTGCGAATGTAATAATTCACAAACGAATCTATGAGTACCGATATATTCCATGATGCGTCGTGGCTATTATAAGCGGGGTTGAAAACAGGGTGCATCGTTTCTTGTTAGGGCAGCGCGCTCTATTGCAGAATAGGTATTATTTTTCTGCTTTGTACGCAACTTCTCCAGGCGGCGCTATTGGTTGCATATGCTGCGTAGCTGCTACATATGTGCTTAACGGGCCCATCCGAGTACCCACCAAATGAAAAATGATGTTTTAACTCAATAATTAATAAATAGCATTGATAAATATTTCATCGAGGTAACAGGAAGTAGAAGGAGCAAGCTGTAGCCTGATCACGCTCTCAACCACAATTTTTGTATTATAGTTGCGCGTTTTTTGGTGATTTGCGGAACGATTTTCAATAAAAGATTTTTCAATAAAGATTTCCTCAGTGCGCACATATGTGGTGTATGGCATTTGATCTATCTACGTCAGTTTTGTATTTATTATAAGAAGTGATCACAAGACAACCAAAGAGAGCAGAATAGGCCAAAGAGAGCAGAATAGGCTACCCATCAATCTTCTCTAGATTGATGGGTAGCCATAGGTTTTGAAATGTAAGATTTACTTTTTCTCAAAGTACCAAGTTAATCTCCATGACAATAAGTATTTAGCAAGAGGTAAAGTAGCTCAATAAATATCCAAGGTAATATATCTGCCACTTCCTTTCAATGATGTTGAAATTTATTTACAAGCGTCTACCTTTCACTTTTTTCACGAACATTTCCAGCTTTTCCAGAGTAAATAACTTCATACAGAATGTATGCATCCATGGCATTACAAATCCACCAAATTTTGACCCCATATTTAGATGGCTTCAAAGGTATATAATGTGTAATCTTTTTGTGGCCTCGTAAAAGGTAAAGCTGCTCATCAATTGTCAAATTTGTTGTGGGCTTGTACATATTACTCAAATTGAACATTCTCCAAATTTTACAGATACTAGCTTCATCCTTTGCTTCTTGTGTCTGGTGTCTATCGACGTCCTCGAATCGAATAAATCGCTTTATGAAACAAAACCTGTTGATGCGTATTGACGCGCGATACGCATCAATAATCAACAAAAAATCAAACCAACCATAGACGCATCAATCAAACTAGCAATAGCCGCATACAAATCTTGCATAGTTACTGGTGTCTAGAATCGCTGCGAATTTGGATTCTTCGCGTTATAATTCGTCTGCTTTTTCGTTACTATACCGAGCAATACGATCTACCATTTCCTCGCTGCTGGCGTACCTACCACTTGAGTCTCGCTCTCTTCGGACTCAACGTCGCTCTCTCGTTCTCCATCAGAGTCTCGCCTACTGTTCCCACATCTGATGGCGGCTTTTTGACAAAGGCCTTACCCGGCAGCCATTCCTCATATTAGAACTCTAATTCTTCATCTTAGCCTCCAAGTAGACGTTTCAAATTTTTATCTCTTTGAGCACAATTCAATCTGGATTCAATAAAAATAAGTTTTTCAATTAAAAACTATGACAAAAGCATGAAAAACCTAAAAAAATTCTTCCCAACAGTTCTTTCTCCATGATGTGATTAATTCTGCACATGCAACAATCATAGAAATGTTAAAAATCAAGTGTTTGCCACACAGCGATAAATTATAAGTAGAAAAGAGACGACGTTGTATTAACGCGCTTAACACGTAGTCCCGGTATTCTACGAAGGCCTCCCCAATAGGACGACGCTAAATAACGCACAGCTACGTAGTACATTGCTTTGAAGCTAGAGAGAATGCCACGTTACGCTGCTATCCCAACCGATTGCCGAAATATCAAAATTGATCGCGCGCTACCAGTGAAGCTAGAGAGAATGGGACTCTACTTCCATCTCTTTTCATGGAAGCTATAGGGGGTTAGGGACTTGGAAATGTCGTAGATAGTTTCTGTATATGTTTATTTTATAAAGAAAATTGATTCCAAACAATTCTGTTCATATGGAAACTCAGGAATAACTACGGATAGGCACCCAGGTATACTAGGTGTCTACTGAATACTACTCACATTCGATCAAAATAAACTATACAATTAGAGTAATCACTCACCTATCAACCTTAGATATAGATTTTGCAGGCAAAAATTGTTTTGTATCTTTAACAAGTAATATATCTTTGGAAAGTATATGAAAGATATATATCCTAAATATTTTTTAAGCCTTTTATATTTATGTTACTGTAAGGTATTAATAACGTGAAAGAGAGAGGAATCAAATGGGGCTTTATTTTTTTTTTAGGTACCTTTTCTGCCAATTCAATTGCAATGCTATTATATTGGAGTTCCGCTCAAATCGCAATGGAGTGAGTTTGATTGGTACAGTCTGATTTCGCTTCTCTCTTTTGTTTTGTTGTCTTAACTTTCGTTTTGTTTCTTTATTTGTTTATTACATAAGTTACTGGCTCTGCGATGTCCGGGGCTTCCAAGGCCTCCAATAATTCTGAATTTCTTGTGTACCATGGGGCGTCGACTGACCTTCCAAGTAGTTCTTTTGTCTGCAATCGTTGCTAATAGCTTTGGATTTGCGGAGCCTTTTTATCAGAGCTCTGTCTCAAATTTAATTGTGAATAAAATTTTAGGTTAAGGTAAACTCTGCATGCGGTGTTATTTGCAACGGCTTCTCCTCTTTTAATGTGTAATCTCCAATCCAGCTTACAGTCAAATGTGTTGCCTAGGTTTTATTTTGTTGTGCGTTGAAGTGAAGATAGCTCAAAAGGCGAAGGATGCCCGGTGCATCCAAGAGTGCGGGATTTGTAGCCCACTAAAACTCCACTCCCGTTAAAATTATACAGTTAAGGATTTGGAGAGTTTATATGAAGGAGGCTTTAGGATTTATCATCCTCTTCAGCCTGGAACTGGTAATGAGTAGAATACTTCTAGAAATTGTGGTAAGCTGATAGCATGGGAATATATACGCTCTAGTTTGGTTAAATTAGAGTTTGGTTAAATGGGATGAGATGATTTTGCTTGTGGTCTTGTGTAACTTCTAGTTGCACTTGTCTGGCTGCGTAAATGGGTTAAGAAAAATAACACCTTATTAATATTAACACCTACTCTAACATAAACTTATCTAGATCCAGCGTTAGCTATTTTTTAAGATTATTTTTCATGTTTAATCTACCCGTATCAGGAGTTGTATTTAATAAGACTCAGTAAGCTTAAAAGAAAAAAAAATGAGTCGTATTATAAATGGATTTTCAACTAATTTTTCGCTGGAATGATAATCTAAATAACATCAAATAGATGAGTTACTTATTTTACTAGCTTATTGGTGCTTTGTAACTGCCAAATTTTCCAAGCGATCTATTTATATGGATTTGCAAACGCGCGAACGTAGAAAATTATAGTATTATACTATGCACGACATGCAAATTGGAATTATTTAGGGTGCTATCTTTATATTTTTCTAACTTCAATGTATTGCATAAACTGAACCTATAGGAATTTAGTTTAATAATTACATTATAACCATCCACTTCCCAAGCTTGTTGATTTAAAACTTCAGAATATTAGCCGTATTCCTGCGACATGGGGTTGACAATGCAAGTAAATTATAGTAAAATTGAAGTAGTTACTTGTTTCAATAGGAATAGCGGGTTCTTATGCGTTGACAAACAAAACCTCTCCTTACCACTGAGGGTGTCACATTCGCAAGAAGACGGCGGAAAATCTAGAAACCTGCATGTCGGTAATTTAGCTAACCTACATCGCTGTTTACCGGTACTCTACTTTCGTCGCGAGATGGTGCTAGTTGTATGAGAATATTGTAAATATACACGACACTTTTAAAGGTAAAACTGTAGTGTACGTTTCCATGTATGCAATTATCCAATTATATTTGTTTCAAATGTTCACGTTACTTACTAAAAACCAATGAGTAATAGTAATATAATGTTTCCCTGGCAAACGTAAATTCGTATGGGGCCGAAATTCCTTATTTTGTTTCCTATCATTCGCATTACAACGCTTCGGTATTTTACTTGGCGATTTTTTTGATTTGAATATTTTGAGAAGCCAATATTCTTCATTCGCATTTTCATTGATAAAAGAAGTCATTGATTTACAGAGTGTAATTATTTGTAAATTGCATACATGGAAACGTAAAGTACAGTTTCATTTTTAAAACCGTCCTTTCTATGTACAATATTTTCGTACAACTAGCACCATCTCCTGACTTAATTATCGCTAGACAACGATTCAGGGTAGCTAGAGTACCACCATGCAGATTTCTAAATTTTTCGCCGCCATCTTGCGCCTGTGGCGTTCGCGGTGGCAAGGAGAAGAAGTTTTGTTTCTCAACGCATAAGAACCGCTTACTAATAGGTAAAATCCTTCTCAAATTGCGTTGGAAGCTCTTCCATATTAGTTGTATATTTATCTAGCATTAAAATGAATGTAATTCGTAGAACTAACATCGGTCGAAAACACAAAAGGGTGAGGAGCGCAATTGCTTATCGAAAATGGGTGGGCGGAAATAAATGCTAGGTTATAGAACTTTTGCTGTTCAAAATAATGATAGCTTTCGTAAAAATGTCAAATGCGGAAATATTTAGGCGGTATAAATGCCTACATCTATGTTTAAGAATGAAACTTCCGGCAGTGGCCGGTATCTCCTATAGCAGCAGAAGCATAAGATCATATAAGCGGCAGGCTTTGGCTTATTTCGCGCGCGTAATATCGGCATCATTTGAGTGTGCTTTTCTATGCCAGCGGCATTTATTTGATGTATAATGCTTCCGTGTTAGCGGTTTATTTGATAATTTCGCGCCATAATAAATTGATGAGATTATATTTGACAATTTATATTTTCATTATTTTATAATTAATAATTATAAATTTATTTGAGTTTATTAAATTAATTTATGTTGGATTAATTAGCCATTAGCAAATTATAAGTTATGAAAAAGCTTGTATTATAACAAATAACAATTAATCTATATGAAATTTTATGTTAAGATTTAAATTAAACAGGATAATGAAAGTAAAAATAAAGTGATATATGAACCAATTATAACAATAAATTTATTTCTCTTAACGTTCTAAACAGCTTGTAAATGCCTTTATGGAACTTAAATTAAAAAAATTAATTAATTCCGGTACGTGTTGTAACTGTACGATGTTTTTACTTTTCAATAACCATCGCAAATCAAATCTTGCGTAGAGCTGTATAGCTGAGCCCCTTAAGCACGCACTAAAAGCGCCGCGACAGAAGTCAGGGAAGAAGCGACAGAATCCGGATTTTGGGCCATCTACGAAGCTTACACAGTCATAGATGAACAGATTCGAACAGATTTATTCTACGATATGTCGGGCAAAGATATTGAAATTGGCGACACTAATCACTACAACAATAATTACTATTACGATAGATAACTACAACGAATTAATTGTTCCATTTTGAAATGTTTAACTCAGATACAAATTATCAAGTTTCTTAATATCACATCTATTAATGTAAAATATTTTAACTTATACATGTACCTTAGTTGTAAGATAACAATGTTTAAATAACTGAAAAATTTCCTATCATTTAAATATCATGACATATGGGAGTGCATGAAGTATACACATTATAAATAATTGAAATGAAGACTTCCTACCCTGAAAATCAAAACTCTTAATCAATATTTAAAAGAAAGCTAAATTCGATCACGGTTCGAATTACAATGTTCAAATTACTTTTGAACTGGTGTAAACATGACTGATCCTCATATATATCAACTATAATTGAATTTATACAATATAATTAACATGATATAAATAGTTGTATGTATTTTTACATTATACAAGAGTATAAAATTACTTAAAAATTCCGCCCCAAGATTAAATGAATGGATAAAGGATGAAAAGCGCAATACAATAAAAATTGCACTTTGTATACAAATTAATTCTAACTAACACATATTTATGTTCCTCGTGCAATATAATGTTATTATTGCGTACATATTCGATTTAAATTCCGAGCAAAACGTATTGAAGTGAAGCTTGTCGTTAACGTTGAAGAGAGGGCTCTATGTAACTCTGGCATATGGGAAGAAATATTAATTTCTACCAGAAAACATAACAAGATCAAAATAGCTGCCAAAGCTGCTTACTGGCTTTGGATCATATCAACTTTCTCTAATTTTTTCTCCCATTATAAAAGCAATAGACGAGAAAATGATGACAAAAAAAACTGCTGTTCGACATCATATCTCTTTCGAATCGCTTTCTCGTAGTTCAGATAGTATTTTATGAACTGTGCTTAATTTTACATTGTGAGGCTTCTTCAAAAGATGCAGAATTAGCCAGAGAGGGTTCTGGCTTGGGTACTACTAAAACACTAATGTTGCAACATGAATTTATATTGTTAAAACTATTTGACCGTGGCAAATCTGCGTTTCAGCTTTACATGGCTTGATGAGATTTATTCTTAGAGACTCATTCTTTATTCTATGAAATTTATTCTATGGAACCCGTTTCTTATGGCATTTCTGCCAATTACATGTTTTTTAAATCAAAAAGAGTCGTGTTCAACGTGGGTAAAACTTTTATTCACTTCAGTTGTGGCTCGCTGAGAGAGAACTTAATTTGATTTATAATTATTACCCGTTTACGAGTTAAAAAGTACTTAGTTTGATTTAGTTATCCAATTGAATCATTGTATTGATTAGTTTCAAATTATTTGGTTAATTAAGGCAAATTTGAAATATTAAAGGATACCTTAAAAATATTATTAAAAATATTAAAATAATTAATCACTTTTAATAAAATGTAAATCAATAAATTCAATAGAATGACAGCGTGAAATGCGTTATCAAATTTTAGGGAAAGTTGCAAAGATTAAAACCACCGTTATGGCGAAATAATATAAAAATACAACTTCAACTTTATTAGAATAAATCCGCAAATATATTCAGAATTGAAACTAATTAACGTACTTAAGTTTAAAGAGGTAAATGTATAAAATGTATAAGTTTTAAGAACATTTTTACAGTATACAGATTCCTAAAATATCTGTTTCATTTGGAATCTACAAACAAATCTTTCATCAGTTTTATTAGACATGTTAAAAATTAAATAAATTCATTGAACTTGATAATTGTTAAATATTTTATATACAATTTGTTTCTAATTAAACGTGACTTAGACATCATATAGTAATATTTTGATATGAAGCAAAAACAATTGTTTTAATTTTGCTAGCTGTGATAATTACTACGTTTATTAAAATAAACTAAAAACTTCTAAATGTACTAAAGATCGTATAATTTGAATATAACACAAAAAAATTGAGAAATAAAAATATCTTTAAAAAATTATATTCATAACAATATTTAAACGTATATTTTCCACAGTAAACCGAACTTTGACCGAAGAAAATAAACAGAAGGTAAATAAGATTGCGCTTCTGTTAAATTCGTTTGTACCACCATCATGGACATTGATGAGAACTGATTTTATATTTCAAAAACTACACGAGAATATTACATTTGCATGGATGATCCTGAACCTGTTACAGAATGTAGGAGTAAACGCTTTATATCTAAAGATATGTTTATTGAGGCGAGATCAAGATAGGATTCCCAAGTAAAGCCCAATGTTTGATGTAATAAATGGAATATGGCCATTTATATACACCAATAATAATTATCGAACTGATGATGAACTTGTATATGCAATGAAAATGACTTTTCAAATGTTCAAATGATTATGTTACTTACGCTTGTTTACAGTGTATAACACATTTTTATCGTAACTTGGACTAGTGGCCTTATTAGTAAAGTTGTTTGTACACCTGACCGGATATAACGAGGTCCTGGTTCGATTCCCACGTGAAGGTGAATTTCCCAGATGATCCCCAAATGAAGACGTATTGAAAGATATCATAATTATTAAGTTCATTACTTTTAGTTTTAAAGATTTTTTTATGAGTTAAACTCAATAAATGGATAATATTATTCACTTAAAGCAGGATTGGTACATATGTTTTTATTTGTTATTAAAATTGAGGGTTAAATTTAAGAGATATTAAGTAAAAGTCAGTAAATTTCAATTTCACTTTTATAAAGATCAATATAACTAAACTATGTAATACATTATAAAACGTAGCTTCCAACGTATTCATACCGACACCTAATCAAAGGACATATCAACTTCTCTCAAAGTAAATAATACATATATGTATAATGCATATCTTATTCTTGCGCAAAAAATAAACATATGAAAAGGAAAAATAACAGTGATTAGGAAATAGTAACTCCATGTGAATTTGCTTTACGGAAACCCGAAATATCTTATTACCACTTGGAATCGCGTTGCGGAACGGTGATTTAAGAAGTCAAATCTCAAGAGAGGGTCTATAATAAGGTAGGGACTTTTGTAAAGCAAAATGTGCAAGGAAGGGGGTAAGGAATAGTTGCTAAATAGGGATTAGTTCCTTCTACGCTCTTGCGATTAAGACGTAATAGTGCTAATTGTAATCGGTATTATATTTAATTAGCATAGCGTAACGAGATATAATTTTTACAAGGTTATAAGTGTTTTTGTTTAGGATGTATGTAATTCGTTTTTAATGTCCTGAAGTTTTAACATATTTTCATATGTGTTACAAAAAATGTGCACTCACTACTTGTGACATATGATTTTTGAATCATGTGATCACTTTCTTATTTATTAAAGCAAATTATATAAAATAGTATCAGACACATATGAAGGATTTCTCAATTAATTAAAATAATTTTGTTATACCTTTTTCAATTTATTAATATTTATCACACAATTTTAAAAATATTTTTAATTCATATACGAGAACTTTCTTGAAGTCAGTGAAAATGTATTTAAGAGAATTATTGAAAAAAAAATGATATTGCTATCTTTGTATAAGATATTAATACACTAGTATTCATATAGTGGCATAATTAAATAAATAAATTAGTTACTAAAATGAATAACTAAATAACATGAACTATATATTGTACATTTATATCTTCTTCTTGGTCCAACATCTTGTCCGATGTGTAGTGGTTATGAGACTTTTATTCCACGTCAATTCTCCTAATGGCTCCTCGCACAATCCTGCGCTACTCGTGTCGGTTGTCTGCTTTATGGGCTGCTGTTTCTAGATTTAGGTCTGTTAGCTTGGAAATTAGATCGGTCCATCGGGTCGAAGGGCGTTCGCGCCTTCGTTGTCCAAGGGCTTTACCTTGGACGACTAGTTTCTCTACACTGTCGCTTCTGATGATATGCCCGAAAAACTTCAAGATTCGGCCGTACGTTAGGGATGATAATCGCTGTCCTGGTTTGATTTCGTTCAGGACTGAAACGCTTGATCTTTTAGGCGTCCAAGGTATCCTCAACATTCTTCGCCAGCACCACATCTCGAAGGAGTCTATACTGCGATCGATTTACCCACGTCTCTGAGCCATAGGAAAATATGGGGAATACCAGTGTTTTCACTAGTTGTATTTTGGTAGTTTTGGTTATATTTC
>WYDF02066078.1:0-11599 GCA_009867245.2 Adranes taylori
CAACAAATATCGCCTTCAGCAACTTATCCTTCAGGGCAAGGTGGACGGTAGAAGGGGTCCAGGTAGAAGGAGAAACTTTTGGATGCAAAATCTAAGAAAATGGTTTGGTCTGTCATCTATCCAATTATTTAGAGAAGCTGCTAATAAAATTCGAATCGCCATATTAATAGCCAACGTCCATAAGGGATAGAGCAATGGAAGAAGAAGAAGAATGCACTTTCGGCTTCTGACCAACGGCAAATGAAATGGCAAAAGTATTACAACAGTTTACACAGTACAAGGAATAAATTAAATTATAGTATATGAATATGTATTGGGTTAAGTGTACATCTATGATCTATTGCTTAATTTGTTGGTTTTTGTCCGTGTTGTGTTTGATTTTGTTTATCTATATTTTGTTTGAATTATTATGTGAGATTATTATGGTACTTACTGTAATTGAGTTATGAAATATTGCACAGTTTTTTTATAGCACGTTCTATGTTTTGTTTTTATCAGTTAGCTAAGTTTATGTAGATTTCGCGTGTGTTGATGTATGAATTCTTTTCGTTTGCAGTTGTACGTATTATTTAGGTATTTAAATATTAGTGTATAAGTTAGTCCGGCATAGAAAATAAACATAATACAGACAAACAAAATCAAACAAAACGGCCGACAAAAACCAACATATAAATCTAATCTAACACATATTGATATATCATAATTTAATTTATTTTTTGTACTGTGTAGATTAATGTAGTATTTTTGCAGATTCATCTGACGACGGCCAGAATCCGGAATGGGCAAATAAATAATAATACAAAAACAAGGAAGTGCTTTTATTACAACACTAATTTAAATCAATGTTTGAATGCAGTTAATGCTTATTATTTTAATTCTGTCGAACAGAAAGCTCGCTTACTAAGGACGGCATAATATTAATTAAAAACGCTTGCCAACACTATGTCGTAAATAGTACAATTTTGGTACTTTTAGAAATGATACTTTATACGCAGTACTTGAACGAACGCTTAAAGAGAACTACAGATCGTTACCCAATCTTCTATTTTCTATGCATTTCCATTGTAATACCAAATGATGTGTAGACGATTTTTAAGGAATTTTATTCATGTCGAAATAGGTTTTATTTATGTCAGGTTTTAGGTTTTAGACTGTTGACCTCGAAATCGATGGCTTACCAGATATTGTTATCATGTTTCCATTAATAATGTCGGGACGTTTTTCAAAGAATTCATTCCATAAACACGTGCACTCTTACTGCTTATTCTTATTTTGTTGTGTCATGCTTCGTTTAAATCTACTTATAATTTTTGACTTCCGCGATGGAGTGGTGGAGCCATTCACAAATAAATTCATAGACCACCTTTGCACTCAACGAATTTCGCGCATTTAAAAAATTTTATTCAGGACATTAGTACTGCTTTTACGTAGCACTAACTCTTGAAACATGTGTGATAATTAAGACATATTGTCTCGCCGATATATTGTAATTAAGACATATTGTCAAGACATATTGTTTTTTGACATATTGTCTCGCCGTTAATTGCTTTTTAGTACTGCATTTAACAACAAATATCTTATCGTAGCGTAGGCATACAATTATAGAGTAGCGTAAATTACATTAAAATAAACAATTTTCTAATTGACTAGACCGGGCCAGGTGGTGCAGTAGTTAAGCATTGGATTATGAATCCAATGATACTACTTACAAAGCAGAAAGAACTGAGGATGGCTCCAAACGACCAGATATGCATCTACCTTTACCTGGTCTCTTTTTTTAAATCAATTTGCATCACTTAAACGTCTTAAGCAATTTTTTGAATAAAATTAACACACCTACTTAAAAAAAATGAGTTATTGGTGTTATTTGGTAGCGCCGAATAGTTAGAAACTTGTGAATGCGCAGCAAAATTAAATCGTTTTAAAAACTTCCATTAAAGAATTTATAAATCGCCTTGCATATTCTTTAGTACGGAAAGGGAGCCACTGCAGATATTTATCATAATTGATTCACATATAACTGTATTTTTGTTTTCATTAGCTTGTTTAGGCTTTTTAAAGTTCTTTTATTGTTTTTTATAACAGAACCTAAAGATACTGTATAAATAATAGTATACTGTCACATGATACATTTATAGCATAGACGGTGGGCGGCCCACACTTTTTGAATTATATTGTCTTATAAAAAGTACACTCATCAGCGTACCTACATAATGGTTCTTGTTTCTTGCTTTTGTAGGTTACTGTATTTCTTAGCCTTATCGCAAACATATCACGAAGTATTAAAAGAAAGACTTGATGGCCTATTAGATCGTTGTCGGGTGTCGGGTAAGCAAACAGATTATTTTGAACTTATTGATTTGAATTCAGTAATACACTATCTCTTACAGGTTCGCACAATTTAAATACATTATATTATGGTGTTTTACGATGAAATCTCATTGAGCCAGTAGGGTCACTTCATATGGATCGAACAAATTTAAAAGATACGTGTGTATATAGCTCTGGTTTTACCTAAGAATTGCTTACTAAATCTGGTAGATGGTTAAAATTGCCCGATGCATGCTTATATCGGAATTGTCATTAACATTGCCATTGATTACTTATTTGTCAGTTGTCTTTCCGTAACTAACAGTTTTGCGCATTTCATGTAATGTCGCTTAAAATAATCGTTCAAGGTGATTATTATATCGTAAAAATAGTAGTATCCAGTACATAAATATGTAAAGAAAAATCCTCTCCTGTGTAGGGTTATATTTACATATGACATTATATATATAACGGGAGCTTCAAACAATGTCAGAAAATTGAAAATTTTCATGAAACCTATAACTTTCATATACTTATATCTTTGACTAATCGCTTCTTTAAATATATGATATGACATTACACATGACAAATCGACACTAGACAGTTCCACTTATGAAACATCAACATACTGAGTCAAAAACTATTCGACAAATCGTCATGTAGTCAATTCGGCACAAAGACAAAACTGCACAAATCTGAAATTTAACGAAATTTATTACTTTAAGTTTGACCACGTATGAGTTACTTTATTTGCTTCTTAAAGATAATATGAATCTATAACTACACTTCAAGAACAGGTAATTGTTGGAGATATGCAACTTATTCATTTTTGAGCCGATCTCAGACGACTTGTGTATTATGCAAATACTCGAATTCGCTCCGTCATACGTTTACCTTAACACAGTATGTGGTGGTTTGGCTTCGAAAAAAGTTTGGCAGATGCTAAATCTCGCGCCGCCTTGCATCACTCTCGAGCTCGTTCACGCCATCCCTCTCCTATCACGTGTCGTCTCTTTCTGTCGCTTCTTGCCTGCTTCTTTCATTTTGGTTTGATCGTCGTTGTGAACGGTTGTGTTAGACCAAGTGATCGCTATCGTGCCACGTGGTTCTCCTCATTGTGATTTTCACCAGCGTTGTGTACCTGCACTATGTGAGTGTGTCTGTTTCTTTCGTATTTTCTGCCTCTGTCGATATCTTCTCTCGTTTTCCGTGTAAATAATTATATTTTTCCTCATTTCAGATTTGATTTAATATTTATAAAAAAAATCAAGATGCCAAGAAAATGCAAGAATCAGCCTGACACCTTTTTCTACATATGCGGCTTATTTGCAGTGTCTAGTCAGCGGCTTATAATTAGAGCGGACCTGTGAAAAATCTACAAATTTTACTTTGGATGTCCGTTAGGTGATCAAGATGAAACATAGGCTCCACATATTATTTACAAAAGCTGTTCTAGTGGATTGTGTGACTGGCTTCAAAAACCGAAAGCTGCATTTTCATTCGCCATACCCATGGTATGGAGGGAGCCAAAGAATCATGTAACTAAATGTTATTTTTGTATCGTTAATACAACTGGGTTTTCATCGAAAAATAGGCACAAAATCGTTTATGAAGATTTGGATTCAGCAATCAGGTCAGTTCCACATGATCCCTTTTTACCAGTAACAATTCCTCCGATAGATGGACTAGATTCTGTCGAAGATGAGATGGAAGTAGACTCCTGTGACGAACATCCAGATACTGCTGATGTTAAGTATTCATCTGATGTCGAAAAAACGCCTCACTCAAGTACTCACTCAAGAAAAACTAAATGATTTGGTCCGATATTTAACCGTATCGATGGACAATGGCATCTAAATGGGTTTCACAAAATTCTGCTGTTTCTTGTCTTTGTGGAACAGCTGTGCAACTTTATGTAAGAAAACTGTATGTAAAACAACATTGGGACCAAAGGAACTAGTATGAGCCAGGAAGAAATTGTGTCGAAAATATTCCTTTGGCCGATCCGCAAAAGTTCTTTTTACCACCTATACATATCAAACTTGGCTTGATGAAGAACTTTGTGAAAGCCATGATAAAATCTAGTTTGACTGGATTTCAACCTGTGGTGGAAAAATTCCAAAAATCAGTGCAGCTAAGTTGAAAGAAGGAACTGTGGTTGGACTTCTTGTTTGTTTGAATTAGACTTTTGTTTGAATTAGAGAGGTTTTGCGAGATACAAATTTCAGCACTTCTCTCATAGACGAAGAAAACCAAGCTTGGGAAGCTTTTACTTCAGTTTGTGCTAAAGTTCTTTGTATTCATATCCAGATATGTAACAGGCATTCAAAAGCTGCTCGATTCATATAAAACAATGGGATGTCGCATGTCTTTGAAGATGCACTTTTCACATTCCCATCTGGATTTTTGTCCTGAAAATCTGGGTAAAGTGAGTGATGAATAAGGCGAACGCTTTCTTCAGGGCATTCAGCTGATGTAAAATCGCTATCAAGGGTTTTGAAATGAAAGCATGATGGCTGATTACTGCTGGATGCTCTATCATGATAACCCGACAAAGTCTTTAAAAGAAAGTAATATTCGTAGCGATTTTGAGCAAATGTTGTGAGACTTGTAGTGAATAAAATATTGGGTATGTGAATACTGACTTAAATTGTTGACATATGTGCGGATGTAAGATACTAAAATGATGGGAGATGTAAATTCATATAACACAACCTTAGGCAACTATCTTAAGTTTCCCTGAAATTTGCAAAATAAGTGGGGTCCTTATCTCAAAATCTGTACGTGATAGAGAAAAACTAAATTGATATTTGGAATTTCATGTGGTTCAGGAATGAATGACTCCAATCAAATATTACTTCCAAGCATGTTGCCTGGTGTCTGATCCTAATATTTTTATTTTTGTATCTTATAGTTCTTCCGTCTCTCGTTTTTCTGGTGACTCTTATAATTAGGGCTTTCCGTATTTGCCTTCATTTCTCACGCTTCGAAAAATGCGTTCATTTCTCTAAAACCATGAGCCATTCTCTCTTTCTCCATCGTGACCATCGTGTTGTGTACCACTAGCGCAGTGTCATCGGCAAACTGATCTACACTTCTAATTTAGATATGTGCGTTAAATTATATAGGTGATAGAGGGGATCCTTGCGGAAGCACCTCTCCTTTTAGTCTTAGTTTAGACAATTTCTGGTTTATTTTGATCCTGAATTTCTATTTTCCAGAAATTTTTTCCTATTAAATTTTAAACGTTTCAATGTTGGAGTCCACATTTTAATGAATTAAAACAAAGTGTTCCAAAAACTCCATGTATATTATAAGTTTATACCAAAGCCTCCAGCCGGTGATAGATGACAATTTACACAGGTATGGGGATTGAACTTGGCATATTTCGGGGAAACAATTATCCCTTCTTCAAAAGAACTCAATAAATAGCTAAGTTAAAAATAATAAATTCATTAAAGCAAATAAACAATACCTTTAGAATGTCTTTATGCCATTATGACAAAATTATTGTCTTAACATTTGAGGTTTCGAAAAATTATAATTTTTCAAAACCACAAATATTAAGACATTAATTTTATCATAATGGTATAAAGACATGTTAAAGGTATTGTTTATTTGCTTTAATCAATTTATTATTTTTAACTAAGCTATTTATTCAGTTCTTCTGAAGAAGGGGTAATTGTTTCACCGGAACATGTCAAGTTCAATCCTCATAGCTGTGTAAATTGTCATCTGTCACCAGCTGGAGGCTTTGGTATAAACTTATAATATACATGGAGTTTTTGGAATAGTTTGTTTCAATTCATTTAATTTTGATAAGGACCAATGGGACTTTTAAGCATTAGGAGTTTATGTGAGAGACGTTCTCGCCAGATCTTGTTGTAGGCCTTCTCTAGGTCCATCAGGCCTACGAATGCATGCCTCTTTTTCTTTGGTTTGTGCAGTATGGCTTCCATCATTGCGGCTTGTTGTGTTGCTGATTATTTGGACCCAAAGCCTAGCTGGTCCAATTGGCCGGAAAGCGGCTTAGTTGAATATATCTGTTGTAAATATTTGTTATTTGTTCAATTATTTTTTCCGGTAAAAGTTTGTCAATCAACTGGCGCTTTTTTCGAATTGAGTTTTTGTATATGCTCTTTCTCTATATTTCGGAGAGATATAGAGAAGTTTGATTTCTGAGTCTATTACCTTACTGCTGTTTATTTCTTTCATTGATTTTTGCACTTTTTTTATTATTGTTTTTTCTGTGGTCTCCTTGTTCTTAAACTTCTGTTGAAAATGTTCTGCTATGGTCCTGCCTGATCCAATGGGTGTATTCTGCTCTGGTTGTTTTCTTACTTGTCGCAGAAGTTTCCAGAGAGCAATTTCACCGCTATCCATAGATTATTCTACTTTTTGATCCCACTGTTTTCTTTTTGTTGGCTAGCACTGAAGCTTTCTCAGCTTTGCTTCTTCTCGGAGATCTGTTGTTTGTACACATCGCCTTTTCTACTTGTTTTTCTTTCTACTATTTCTCTTTCATTTTTTGTTAAGCTGTACTTATTTAAGGGTTTTATTTCTATTTTAATTTTATTCTAGGTTTTATTTCTATTCTTGTATTTCTAATGTTAGATTATTTGATTGCTGAGTCTATTTTCAGTCTAGTTTTTGGCTCACATATTTGTTGCGCATATTTTTCTACTTCGTAAGCGTATGGCATCGAAACTGTTTTTTTTTTCTTTTTGGAAGTGGTCCGAGTTTAATTTGTGTTCTGTTTTCACTATTAGTTGTTTCTTAATATTATGTGTAATAAGTGCATCAATTACATCGCCATGTTTGTTGTTACTCGGAATTGATGTATGATCTGTTGGTTCATACACCTGAGCGATCGCGAAATTGTTAATTAATTTAAACCTATTTTAGCAGATTTATTTCTCTTTCAAGAATTCCAGGTCAGGTGTTTAGCGTTCCAATCTCCTCCGCCAATGGTTTTTCTGTTCTATATTATTTCTCTAAAATCTGCTTTAGTAGGTAGTTCTGGTCGTTTTTATTCACTGTCACTAGAGTTAACACTTCTCCGTTTATATTGGCTTCTACTCCTATTAATTCACAGTTTATAGTTTTAATGTGTATTTTCCGCGCACAAATATACTTTTTAAGAATTACTGCTACACCTCGTCATGGTGCTCCGTGGCGATCTTCTATAAACATTTTATACCCTGGAATGCTCAAACGATGTCAGTTTCTCATGTGCGTTTCGCTTATTAATGCACCTATCGCTTCTTCCCGTTTTAGATATTCTAGTAATTCATGCCTCTTGTTGTTCAGTCCGTTAGCATTATATGATAGAATTTTTAATTCTATCTTACTCATTTTCGTAATATTTAATTTATGGAGTCTGGTAATATCTCCTTTAAAATTTCGACTAATTGGTGTTTTGATATAAACTGCTCATCCGGCTTTCTTGTTTTGTCTGCATATAAAACGCCTTCAATTCTTTGTGAGCTTGAATTCTTTCTGTCCTCTGTTGTTCTTTACTTTTCTTTATGTTTTCGGGGTGCTTTGGACACGGCCTGGACATTGAAAGATGGCTTCTAGAGCATAAAGTAGAAATAGGTGCACTTGTTTTTAGTTTCTCGCATTCTTTAGAGCGATGATTGCTTGCACATAAGCAACGATATTGCACGTGGCCGATATAGTTGGCTGTCGTATGTATTTTGGCGTTTAAAAAATACTCACTCTACACAATATATAATAAATTAAGTGATATGTGGTTTCATTCACATCATCTGTTTACTATAGTATTATCTCGTAATATGTTTGATCAATGTCCATAAAATTCCTGTTACGTTTGAATAATTTGTTTCCTTTTACTCTTCTGAAGACATTTACTCTTTCTGTATCATATTTATGTAATTAATAAATGAATCATATAGGATTTAGGAAATTTTATTTCAAGATCTTGATTGAGTCGTTTTGGAGATCTATTACACCATAAAGGTAGTCATTGAAAAATGTTTAATATGATTTTTCAGTTTTACCTCCTCTATAATATCTATTACCGCCCTCCTAAATTAACATTCCCTCCCATACGTCCTATTCTACCTTAGCACTGTTTCCTGTCACCATATATTCGAAGTTATTTTTATATTTTCTTTTGCAATCGTCATTGTTCAAATTATAGACGACGCTTATATTTACATTATAAATCAACGAGTTAAAATAAAGGATTGTTTTAAAACTATAAACAAACACCCCTTAAATGATGTTAAGTACACTAATTTTCCCTCCCGTTTTTAGAACGTCTCCAAACTTCCTTGCTAACGTTACCAATTTTCATTCTTTCATAGCTCTTCTCGCTCTTTATACCTCAAACTTGCTTCATTCAACTCTCTTACCGCATATTCAGCTCACTCCCTTTTTCTAGCTTTCTTAATATTTTCCTAATAATGCTTCGGTTTCAACATATGCGTCGGTGAACTGTTTGATGACGTTGGTAAATTGTTTAATACGGGCGGAAGAATTTTTTTACGTTAATTCTATTTATATTAAATATTGTTTTTTTTTGTTATTGTATAATTTAAGGTTACACCTATATGTGTTTAATTTTAGGTGTTAGTGCTGGTCAAGTTTTACTTGGACTCGTCATAACTCAATTTCTTACAATTTGTGTACAAAGTGGACTTATGTTATTGTTAATGATATACGGATTTCAAGTGGGGAACGTATATAATCCAATATTTATAATACTAAATTGTTTATCGGCTGGTCTATGTGGTATATGTTTTGGGATATTTATTGGATCTGTTTGTAATAGTGAAAGTTTTGCGGCGCAAATATCAGTTGGTTGTTTTTTTCCATTGGTTATGCTAAATGGAACGATGTGGCCTTTAGAAGGAATGCCCGTTATATTGAGATATTTTGCAATGTGTCTACCGTTAACTATTTCATTACAAGGAAACAGGTACATTGTATAATTGTAACAGTTTTTACGTATTTATTTATTTACGCATAAATATATACATAGGTAATAAAGCCTTTATTGGAATCTACTTACAATTTTACATAAGAACATAAGTAATACACATTCCTTATTATTAAACTACAATTACATAAATAATGGCAAAAATATAGAAAAAACCGAATTAAAAATAAAGAAAAAAATAAATAAAATTTATAATAATAAACTCTTCATTTCTTTTATATTATATTACTAAAAGTTACATAACTTGATTTAATTATCTCATTTTAATTTAATCCAATTATCTTGTTAATAAATTTAAAATTAATTAAAATATTTTCCAAATTGATTAATCCAATAAAATATGCCAGCGAAGAGCAAAATGTAAACGCTTGTTTATTTCCTCACTTCAACATTCTTATACCTTTTATTCCTCCTCCCTATAGCTTTCATCTTCTCTATAACTCCTCAATACCTCCTCCATATATCTCCTATTCCTGTTTCCATTATCCCTGTACCTTTTATTCCTCTTTCCATTATCCCTATGTCTTTTAAATAATTCTTCCTCACTCCAATTCATTTACGTACATAAATTCTGCCAATGCTCCCAGATTTCCTCATTTCATCCACAAATCTTACATATCCTCTCGCTTCGATCCATCCAATACCTGATTTCCCTTTCCTCACTTCCACATCTAAATCACGCAATCATTCTTTGTTTATGCTTACATATACTCTGCTGCCATGTACTCTAGTATTCCTTCCCTATTCATTATACTGAAATATTTCGTACAATATCTCTCACTCCTTAATTTTTTTCATCTTTGTTGCTCCTCAATGTCATTCATTCTTATATCAACTTGATTAGCAGCTTCGTCTGCGTCACCCATTTTCTCTACCCATCTTTCAATAGACCATCCTATCCTTTCAAGACCTCATTTTCTTTCTGACCAAAGACCACAATTTCTTCCTCTCTTTTGCCCATTCATTCAAATATCTAGCACTTCTTTCATCCTCCAGACTATTCAAATAAATTCTTTTCGCTAATCTGAAAATCTTATCTACCATAACTTTTCTCCATTCGTTATTAAATCATTTACACTTCCCAGATTCTTGCAAAATTATCTCGGTCGGTGTTCACTTTTCCACTCCAATTATTGTTCTCAATACTACAGGAATCACTCTTTCCATCTCCGCACGTTCTTTTACACCTCATATTTTTATTCCATATAACATTATACTATGCCCACAAACTTCGATTATTGTGATTCTCATCTTCACCGAATTCCGAAATTTTCTATCCCACACACATATTTATCTTTCCATTGCCTTTTTCACTGCTAGCCTTACATGTTCGTTGCAACTCCTATTATAGCTTAATGCAAAACCGAAATACATATACATTTTCACAGTTCGAATCACATTTCCTCCTAGCTCAAGCGTGTCTTTTTTACTGCTTCTCCTCTCTTACACACCATCTCTTTCGGTTTTTTCCAAATTCACCTGATACCTCTTTTCTCCATGTACTTATTCACCATTGTAAACATTTCTTCTCTCGTTTTTGCCATACATACAAAATCATCCGCATATCACAATGATCCTTCTACACACACCCCTTCTATTCACCCCAAAACTCGCTCCCACTCATTTCGCATCCCTATCTTACTCCATTCCCTATTATAAACTACAGATTCGCAATTTGCCACTCTTACTTTTACTCTCGTCAATTCATATATTCCTATTACAAGACCAATTATTCTTTCTAACATTCCGACTTCTTTGGTCCTAAACCCTAGTTTCTCTCTCACCATGTTCTCTCTCTCACATTAATATATATTATTCGGCCAGTAATCTTTGATTAAAAGTAATAATCAAATGCGAGTCTCCAAGTATACTCAGTATAGATGTCTGCCAGGTCCCAAAAATCTTACAAATGCAGTATTCCGATCCTTAGGCCTTCGCCTGGGCCGAACTATATTCTAGACTCCAGCCTCCTATGATCTTAGACCACCTTTCATTCAGAATTTTTCATCGTTGCGACAATTTATATGCCCTGCCCATTGCCACTTTAAAGAGTAAATTATCTTTAGAACGTCCCTTACACCTATCCTACTACGTATCCATTCACATCTACGTCGATCTCTCAGTGTTATTTCCATCATACATTTCTTCATGCTTCTTTGTGTTGTGCGAAGCTTTCAGTACATGTCTCACATCCATATGTCAAAACGACTTCATATGATAAGGTATGCTAGACTTAAATATCTTGCTGTATCACCCAAAGGATATCCAAGCAAGTTTCGCTCTTCTATTTATTTCTCTGATGAATTCCCCATCCATAGTAAT
>WYDF02066089.1:0-11599 GCA_009867245.2 Adranes taylori
TAAGTAGGGATTTTTGGGATGCATGTACCTACACATATGCTAGAGAGAGAAAAAGAGAGAGAGAGAGAGAGAGGAGGAGGAAAAGAGAGATCCTTGCGATGATCCTTGTCCTTATGTGTTAACGTACGTAAGAGTGCAGGAATAGATATTGTCGCTGATCGTTCGTACGCAACGAAATAATATTATACCTTTTAATTTATGTTCTCAGCGTACTAGGTATTGTTCATGATGCTACAATTTATTTATATTTTAACTTTCGCGAGCACACGCTTTTGTATGGATACCCATAGCTGGTCACAACGTGATGTGTGACGACTTTCACACGTTCTGTGGCCAGCAGCTAGAGATACATATGGCTCTTGGTCTATAACTAGGCTCATTTTTAGAATTTTAAATTAAGTTTGGTCTGCGAGCTCGAGTGATAAAGAACACCAAATAGCGAGTGGCGACAGTTACCAGCGTGAAGCATACGTTTTGGTAAGCAACCTTATATAGATTACATTATATTAGTTATATTGCATGTGTTTTGATTAGCCTTTTCCGTTATACCGTACGATAGACCGAATGCATGTGTGCTTGAATAGCTTCATCCTTTTCCCGCAACCGGTTTCCTACGAACTAAGGTGTATACCACTAGTACAACATCCACATCAGTTCAAATTGCGACACTGCGTACATACTAAGCTATTGGTAGTCACTGGCATACAGTAGCGTTAGTTCTTAATGCAACACTACGTGCTAATGGTGTATACTACTAGTGAGATTATTGGCATTCGCTAGGAATACAGTCACGTCAGTTCTTAAGGCAACGTTACGTGTCCGTAGTATTTTCCGATTATACCTTCCGTTTTACCATTTATATTGTGTGCTTGCAATTACTGCCATTTTCCGTTGCATTCCGTATTATTATTTTGTCACCGCATTTAAATTTTGCTTTATCAGCAACGCTAATATTTCGCTAGGCGCCATTTTTCTTATTGTTATTGCATTACCGATTTGCTATGCGCTGTTTTGTTTTAATTATAATGTTGTTTTTGTACCCTTTAATATAAGATCACTTTAATACCGCTTATTTCATTTATCATTCATTCATTTGATTAATTATTAATATTTAATTGAATATATATATATATATATATATATATATATATATATATTTTATGTCATTGTGGCACCAATTTCGACGTTTCTTGTATAAAGTGACGCCCAATTTTATACTCTTACACCCGGATTCGGGTGCCATAAGGTTTCGCGTGTTAAAATTGGTCATTGGCTTTAATCGACATAAAAGAGCATTTTGCCAAAAAATAGTGTGGGCGCTTGTTTACCATTTTTATTCCCTTTTATATAGGAAGAGTTCAAGCATTTGTCTCCAGATGGCGCACCTGTATATACATTTGTATGTACAATTGAGGAGGCAAAATTAAAACAGAGTTTAGCCACATCCTAAAGTATTCTGAGAAAACACAAAAGCTTGTATAGAGCATATTTACAAAAATTTCTTATGGGTAATGGCTTTTACAGATTCCAAATAGACTTTGGATTAATTTTGAAGATAGTTTTCCAAAATTAATTCATAAGAAGTATGAAAAAATTGAAATATAATTGGACCAAACACGTTTTGACTTCACTGAATGGACAAGCATGTTTTGAAAGAAAGCAATTTGGGCAAAGCTCACTTTGAACGAGATCTGTTTATTAAAAATGTTTAGCTACTCGAAACATTATTTATAATAATTGGCTTTCAAAATGGTTTAATGCAGGATTTACTGGAGTTCAAGTTTACTGCATGATTTTTCCTATGTATGGTTTCAAATTTGTGCAATAATTTTTTGACCAGTGTTGTCTATGAGAGTAACAATACTCTGTATTTGAGGGCTATATCTATAAAATATGTGTTTCATACTTCAGGCAATTATTACAAGGAGAAAACAATCTATCACTTTCATTTGTATCAGGATATATTCCATACACAAAGGTACTTTAAATTTATGCAATTATTTTTCGACCAGTGCCATCCATCTGGGTAGCAATACACATAATTGGAGGCCTATACCTATACAATCAGTCAATTTCACATTTCAAGCGATTATTACATGAAAAAAAAACAATTTGTATACTTTCATTTGTATTAGGATATATTCCACGTACAAGGGCACTTCAACTTCGTCCAATTATTTTTTAACCAGTGCCGTGCATCAGGGTAGCAATGCACACAATTAGAGGTCTATACCTTTAAAATTTGTCAGTTTCATAATTGAGGCAATTATTACAATGATAAAGGCTAGTATTTAAGAAAAGGCTGTAAACTCTTGAGCACCAAAGATTTTAACGCATTCTACAAAAATATTGATAGTGTTAGAAAAGCAAAATAAGAATTATTCTGAAACTGAAAGAAGAAGGTGATAAGATTGCCAAAACCGTGAGACGGAAAGAAGTTGTTGAAACAGTATCAACACAACGACCTAAATGCAAAAAAATTTGAGATTGCGAAAACATGAGAGAACTACAGGTTTCACGATGAAAATGACAACAACCTTATTTCCTTAAGAAAGAAAACTGATGTACACAAACTTCTCAACAAAATGATTGGTGAAAATTGGGCTGAAAGACAGAATCAGTGGTATTATCTTATATCTCCCAATAGCTGATGAAAGTTGTTGAAACAATGCCTGCACTATGACTTAACTAAAACAATATGTGATTGTAAGAACATTAAACAACTACAGGTTTGAGGATGATAAGTACTTTGTTTCCTTAAACTTCTCAAAATTTTTGGTGAAAATTGGGCTGAAGGACAGCAACTTAAATATGAACGATTATAGTGGTAGGAAGACATTATCTGAAGAAGAAGATGCGGACCAATGTAACTTTTTACTAAAAAACCTGTGTGACTTGCACATTTGAGACATAAATGTTCATTATTATGGAGCCTACTTTCCAATAGGTTTTTAGACTTTTATATACTGTATTAGTCCTACCATAGAACTAAATTAGATCGAGAACAAATTACCTCGCGACAATATTTTATAACTAGAAAATTTTGATTCAAAACTGTGGAATACCCCGGAGAGCGTTGCTAGGTAAATGGAGTGATACGTGCGACCATAAAATTGGGCGCTCACTTGCTCACTTGTTGGTGTAACCAGTTTTATGAAGCCACATAGAGAATGCGATTTTATTCGAAAATATTAGAAAGAAATTGCAAAGGGGGTTTTTCCGAGATTATATTAAATTTCATGACAGGACTGCGCCATGTGAGAAATAGAATCACGGACGGAGAAATTTGTAGTGTAATATTGTCCCAAAGTTGCTGACTTTCAAATCACAATGTTTACGAATATTGTTTTCAAGGAGGTTGTTAGGCGCCTAAGGTAGAAGCAGGAAAATACGGTGTGTTGATGATTAGATCTTTACGTTGTGGCTTTTAAAAAAGCCTGCCAGAGGTAGGAGGAAAGCGAAATTTTCAGAGCAAGTTTAGATACTAGTTTTTAGACTACCAAAATGATTGAAAGAAAATAATTCTAGATTGTCAGTTTAGTGATCTGTGCTTCCTCAAAAAAGTCTTGTTATCGCGCGAAGTACTACCTTTCGTACGCGATATACTGATATGAACTTGTTCCTATTGGAACATATAATACATCATGTAAATGAATGCGGATATATTCGGATATATGCGGATATAAATATGAATGCGGATATTATTTTTTAGAAATTTGTCATTTTCGATAGTTTATTGAACACTACCTTAATAAATAGAAAAATTTCTACTTCAAACGCACTAGCATAGTTTTCTACCTTCAGAGAAGCATCAAGAGAATAATTAATTACACTCGCATGCAATGTATGCAGCGTAGCAGGCGCGACACACTAATTTCCGCACAGCACACACAGTCAACAAACTTATTCCGTTTACTTCGCAACACATTGACCGAGAGCAGTCTCATGGTTCAATGATCTATGTTTTGAACTAGTTCCAGTAGAAATGAACCACCATACATAAACATCAAATAAATGCATGCAAAGCGATTAACATCGCTTCTAATACCGTTTCCTAATAGAACGAGATACATAAATGATGCGAGGATCGTAATTGTTTTGTGTTGTTGAGGTGAGCGTTGATGAATATCAATCTTTTTCATATATACAGAGACAACTTGTAATTTGTATCTGGATATAATATGCAAATCGTCGTTTAAACAAGCAATTACTTGGCAGGTCTCTTTTAAGTTTTAGTTTGTTTCATAAATTTGGAAACTAATTGAATTTTAATGGCAACTAGTAGGTAGCGCTATTCATACAAAAACAAAAATACTACTATTTATTACGCTTACTTTTGGCATAAGTCTCGATCTATTTCCTTTTGGCTTTATTGATTTTTTGTGTTAGACCACGCTCTGTGGTAATATCTAATTATTTGACTTGTTTGACTCTAAGTATTTGTGAAGTTTTCTTTGCGACACTTGGTCCAAATTTTAGTTTTCTTCAACTTTTCCTTCCTGATCAATAGATAGTTTCCGGATTTTTCGGAATTAAACTTAAACTGCTTTTTTTCCACCAATACTAAACCTTTCTAAATTTTCCATTTGTTTCAAAAATTTGCATTTGTTTATTGGCCACTCGACAGCAAATTCTGCTATACTGTGATTTGCCTCCCACTCAACCAGCTCCTGTAGTGAACATGCAACTAAACGTATAGAACCGAAGAATTTGAGTCTACTCTCGGAGTCTACTGATCGGTAAACGCACAAAATTATATATTAGAAAATATGTTCGCGGAAAAGCTTTGTTATCTTGTCCTCATATAATATGTGATACTTTATTCATCACACATGATAAAGAAGGAGAAACTCAATTAAATGTGTAATGAGCTGAATTTTTTTCTAGTGGTATTTAATGTTTCATATTTCTCTCGTTTTTAACTATCGCCGGCTTATGTTGCGCTTTAATCATACTATGATTCATTACCGCGAGACCGAAACGTATTATATGGTGCAGGAGTCTCCGTATTTTAGGAATTTTAGCGCTTCTTTAAAAACCACGCTCATTGAATTACATTTATGTAATTAAGTGACACTAGTAATTTTCTTCTAAAACCCCTTATTAAAATATAATAAAAGCTTTTATGCATTTTAAGAAGAATATCTTGTTGAATAGTTTTTTAAGTGTTTTTAGACTTTAAATGGTTACCTGTAAATTATACCTTGATACCTGATATTGCTAACCTTGATCAAAGTCTATAATATTTAACAAACCTGTTTTTAAATTTGGCAAGGTCGAATTTTCTCTTTCGGAAGTATTTATTTAACCACTTGAGATTTATCTAAGAACTTGTAAACATCCACATGAAGATTGTTTCCACACATAAGCCTTTTTACTTTTTTCTTGGCGTTTTTTTTTCCTTCTTTCAACCTGTTTCAAGCTTGTAGCTAATGTTGGGCTAATATACTATTTTTGGACCATCTCTCCAATGTGGTGGATTTGCCCTGTTTTCATTGTACTTTTATAGTTAACTTAATGCATTAGAAGAAATAGCAGCTATAAACCTGTGCTAGAAACACGTGTCCATCTTGCCTCAATTTTTACAACTAATTCTTAAAATACCCTTTTCATTACCATTTTCGAAATTAGCACCTACTTCATGCATTAGATTTGCTCTTTCTCTAATTTTGAAGTCTTTGTGGTTTTTTAATCTTTCTATCATCATTTCTTCTATTTTCTGTGGCTTTTTCAACTCAGTCGTCTACTTTCAGATCTTTCATCAGTTGAGCATTTCTAAAATACTTGTTAGAGTCCACTATCTTTCGAAGCAATTAATTTAGACCTATCGTAATTATTTTATTTGTAAATTCCAAGCCTCTGCACCAGATCTAGTTTTGTGTCTTCAAACACTGATTTCACAGTTTTCACTACGTTTCTTAGAACACCTATTTCCCGCATTTTTTGAATTTATGCTTCTTTCCTCTATCGTTGGCCTTTTCTATGTCCAGAAATAATGCATACGAGTGATGTTTCTTGGCTTTTACTCTGTTCACCAATGTTTCCAACGTTGACGCTTTTTAGAATACGGCTAGCTTACTCCTAAAGCCAAACTGATTTTCTGAGAAGATGAGATTGTCTACCTTTTCCTGGATGATACCTTTTATTAGAGAGTCCGTTCTTTGAGTGACTCCGTTTGAAAGCCTTATTGGCATTCTATTTTTTGCACCATAGTTTTACGCCATAAATGGTGTGCTCACCTGCGTTTTTCTTTCTCCCTGACGCGAAATTCCAGAATATGCCAATATCCTCGTTTACTTCCGTTTCCGACTTTCCTTAATGCTTTTTTCTTTCAACATTTTGTGCACTTCCTGCTATAATTTCTTTAATTTAATGTGGTCGTGAATTTGTTTGGTTTTTACGCCCTTTTTCTTTTGTTTGTTCTTATTTTCAATTTTATTACGTTCTTCTTTTATCAGGTTCCACTTATTGTGGATGTTGGTATCTGATTTACTTAGTTCTAGCACATTTATAGTGAATAACGTCAGAAAAAATTTATCGCAAATTACAAATCTTTTATGGTTCTTCTAAATCTTTTGTGGTCTTTAATTGGGTGCATACCTGGGTTAAAAGTAACAACTAGTACTTTTCTACGATCCCGGTAGAAGACAGGCTGCTACAGGGGTTGGTGTCCCTGCCTTATGCTAGCCACTGGCTTCCTTTCTCCCTACTCTGAACGAGTGAGGTCCTCATTCCCCTTTCCTGCCTTCTCTAAATTATTCCCCACCTACATCCTACAAAACCTTCTACCAACTCGCACTGGCCAGCGCGGTAGCATATGGCTAAAATCTAAGCATGTTTCACACAACAAACGCACGGCCCTTAGTCCCCGGCAGTGAGCTGATACTTGGTCAAGGTAGTGATCAAGAAAGGCAGCGAACAAAGGGTACGAGGAATATCCGGGTTAGATCAGGCTACCAGAGACGACGACAAATGCATATCGCCACGTACAATGTAAGAACACTGTCATCGGAGGAGGAAAAGTTACTGGAGTTGGAAGAGGAGTTGAAACACATAGTATGGGACATCCTGGGTCTCAGTGAAGTCAGGCGGGAAGGAGAAGAACATTTAACTTTAAAATCAGATTATCAACTTTTCTATATTAGTAACAAAGAAAAATTGGGGGGTGTTGGATTTATCATATTTAAAAGACAGTCCAAAAACATCCAACAACTCAAAGTAATTAACCCAAGAATAGTACTCTGCCCATTGAAATTGAATAATAAGACCAATGTCAAGATAATTCAAGCCTATGCCCCTACATCCACTCATTCGGACGAGGAAGTAGAAGTGTTTTATGAAGACCTAGAAAACTCAATAAGACAGGAGCCTACAGGGCATAACCTTATAATAGGCGACTTCAATGCTAAGTTCGGATATAAACTGGATGAAACTGAAACAGTGGGGGTCCCTATGGTTGCGGTCAAAGGAACGAGAACGGTGAAATATTTTTGGGTTTTCTGATGCGAAATGGTCTCTTTGCGATGAACAGTTTATTTTTCAAAACTGCCCTCAAAGAAAATGGACATGGCCCAGTCCAGGCGGGGTGACCAAGAAAGAAATAGACTTCATCCTTACGACCAACAAAAACCTGTTCAGTGGGAAGTGATCATAGAATGGTACGAGCTAAAGCCATGCTGAATCTCCATAAGGAAAGATATAGAATGAAAGAGAGAACACACCGAACAAGATGGAACCCTGTTGAAGACACCATTGCCTATGAAAAGGAAATTCAGAGATACCTAGAGACAACAAACATAGATGAAATGGAGGTGGAGGTAATGAACAACAACTTATTGAAAGCTATAAAGACTGCAGAGAAAACGGTTAGTGTAAATCACAGAATAGAAAAAGAGGAAAAAATCACACCAGGGACAAAAAGACTCATGGAGGAAAGAAAGGAACTGAAGAACAAGAATGACACGAACGTGAGCGTATTACGGCAGCTAAATAAAGACATCAACAAAGCAGTCAGAACGGACTTAAGACAATATAATACCAACCAAATGACAACGGTCATCGAGGAAAATAAAAGTTAAAAGGTACTGAGAAGAAGTCAAGCTATAGGTAAGAAAAATATTGTCAAACTAGCAGATAGACAAGGACAAATAACACCAAGCAAAGAGAAGGTAATCAAGATAGTGGAACAATTTTACACGGAACTATATAAAGAAGGGAAGAAAGAAGACATTGAGTTGAGGAAAGTCGAAAATGTAGGATCAGAGGATATTCCAGACATAACAATCGAAGAGGTCACGAAATCATTAAATGAAATGAAAAACAACAAAGTAACGGGTGATGACCATATTGTTAGTGAAACAGTTAAAGCAGAGGGGTATACAGTAATAAAAGCCTTAGCTCTGCTGTATAACACATGCCTCTTTAAACGAGTTACACCGTCTCAATGGAACAAAGCCGTCATAGTAATTATGCACAAAAATGGTCATATAACGCAACTGAACAACTATAGACCTATTAGCTTGTTATCCCACATTTATAAGCTGTAATATAATAACCAATTGGTTGACGTCAAAATGAGACTTCTATCAACCTTGCGAGCAAGAGGGATTTAGAGCTGGATATGGAACAAACGACCATCTACAAACCATTAAAACGCTTATCGAGAAAACCACTGAGTATAGTAGACCCCTGATTCTTATCTTTGTCGACTTCGAAAACGCATTTGATTCGGCAACCAAAGAGAAATGCTCCATGCTCTAATTCAATGCAGATTAGACCATCGTTATATATGCCTCACCTAATACATTTACGAGGACGCTACGGCTTGTGTAAGGCTTCATGAGGACACAGAGATCTTTCGTATTGAGAGAGGCGTTCGACAAGGAGACAATATATCCCGAAATGATTTACAACCCTGCGTACGCATGCAAAACAATGGTTTGGAAGAAGAAGGGTATAAATTTAGATGGAAAATTTTTAAATAACCTTAAGTTTGCAGACGCGGACATCGAGCTCATTGCTGACAATTTCGAACTGGCACAGACAATGCTCCGAGAGCTCCATACTACCACAAGTAGGGTGGATCTCAAAATAAATTTTGGGAAAACACAATTTATGACCAATCTAGTCCATAGCAAAAATATCTCAATAGATGGTAGAGTCATAGAGCCATTTAGGTCCTATAAATACCTGGGCCATGAGATTAGAATAGGGAGAGACAACCAAACGACTAAATTGAAAAGAAGAATAAACTTAACTTGGGCTGCATTTGGATGAAAGATACTTTCAGATCAACGTTACCCATGTGTCTGAAGAGGAAAGCATTTTACCAGTGCATCTTGTCCGTGTTGACTTATGGGGCAAAATTCCTGACACTCACAAGAACAACGGTGACTAAACTGGAAGTTGCTGCAAGGACAATGGAACGAATAATGTTAGGGGTTTCCCTACGTGATAGAATATCCAATGCTACGCAGAAGATCAGGAGTAACAGATGTTATCGAGAGAGTGACGACATGGAAATGGAACTGGACAGGCCATGTAGCTAGGGCAAAGGATGACCGATGGACGAAAATACGAGTCCTTTTTGTGGAGAAGGATTGGTGGTGGTTATATATGTTATGGTTGCAAAGCACTCATTTTATTAATTTGAAAATTCGGCTTTTGGCCCTCCTGACTTCTGCTTGGTCGATTTTTTTATGAGACTCCATTTCTAATCCCTCCAATGTGCCTCTGGTTTGGCATCATTGTCCAATGCTTCATGCTCTCCCGAGCAGTTAATGCACTTTGCCATACTTTTCGCAGATTTCTTTCATTCCCAGGAAATGTGCTCTTTTGCACATTTGTAACACATATGTATATATATGCATCTATATTGCGCGTGACCAAACTCTTGAAGTGTTCTGGTTGGTCGTCTTTTGGGTTCTGTTAAAATTCCGATTTTCATAAATTCTTTAAGGTAGAATATTAGTTTTCCTTTCTCAGATTTTCACAAGAATTAAAGGGAGTTTGTGATTTTTGTGTCCTAATCTTTTAACAGCGTGAATAAGACCTTTGTTTAAAAGATTCTAGTCTATATATTTTTCTTCTATGCATTGACAGATTCCTCTTAATGTAATTAACATTTTCCGCGAATATGTTAAGCTTCCTGGGTCGTATCTAGTATTTTTCTTAACTTTCTGAAGTCTGCTCCATGTTCTGTAAAAAGTTTGATACCATCCACCCCGGACATTACTTTCGTCATATTAAATTGGTTTTGCTCCGCGCATTCTTTAATGTATTTGCAGGAGTCCTTCTTGTGGGGAACAATTGGTGGTGGTTTAATATGTTATGGTTGCGAAGCACTCGTCTTATTAGTTTGCAAATTGTGCTTTTCGCCCTCCTGGGCCCTGCTTGATAGAATTTTTTTATTGGACTGCATTTCCAATATTTCCGATGTGCAATTTTTGTTGTTACTCATTTCTATGTCTCCTTTTTGCTCCTGAGAGAGTACTTCATAGGCATTTTGCGTTGGTATAGTGGTTTTATTTGACAAGTTATTTGATTTACTATGCCTTTCGATCCCCTGCATCTTGACTTGATGGGTTGCCGTTGCCTCCGGATCCTGTTTATGTTTCTTAGTCTTTTTCTCGTTGAGAGACTTGTATTCCTTTACTTGGAATGTTAGTTGGGCGTCTACCTTTTACGACTTCCGGTTCACCGAATGCTAACTTCTGTGAAGATAACTCATGGAGTAGATTATCTATGTCCCCTCGGAACCACTTTTGTTTTACATTTTAACGACACCTTCACTTATTTTTAGTCGGATATGTACACATGTTACATCTGGGCCTCCCTCCTTAAACTTTCTTTAAGAACTGCTAGCTTTATAATCTACAGCCGTCAGCTACGGTTATACCACGTAGCGGCCTTTTAGCACAAATAACTTTATAATATGCAACTGCCTACTTCGCTACATGATAAAGTGGCGACGTGGAGCGACTGTTCGAAATTTTCGGTTGAAACTAGATTGATTTGGTGAAGTCTATCTTTAGATGAAACTCTTTGGCGTATATGCAAGCTAAGTTGCTCCTTCATCAATGCATAATTATTTATAACCAAGGAATCGCGTCTTGTTTGCTGCCTTATGTTTAGCTGTTTGTAACAAAACATTTATTGAGTATCCTGTAAAATTTAATTACTAGGGTCGTCCGTAATTTAATGTTTCTGCAAGAAATACATTTCGCCAACTTTGTGAAAATAACACTTAAATAATATTGCATATACTTCGTCTCAAACTGATTTTATTAATTACCGCATCTCCTTTAAAGCACATATCAGAATACATAAAATGAGTTTCCCATTTAGGGAGATTATATCGATGCATTTATGGCATTCTTGAAACCATTTCGATTTCAATTATATCTTGCAATGTCGATGGTGTGAATGTGACTAGATGAAATGTAAACCATAAAACATTATTTTTTATATCAAAAATAAATTACTATTCTAACATTTACATTTTACAGTAATTAACTATTTTTGTAATTACCAAAAAGTTACTGGCTGTGGCAAATAAATTTATTAATTAGACATATATATATATATATATATATATAAA
>WYDF02066100.1:0-11598 GCA_009867245.2 Adranes taylori
AGGGTTCTGATCTTAGCTAAATAGAAGGATTCGGTCTTAACTAAGAGGATCTTGTTTGGGCTGTTAGTTTAATTTATATATATATATGTATATATATATATATATATATATATATATATATTAGAGGGACCTACATATTTTTGTTTGTATAAAATTAAAATTTTATCAAAACAAATTTAATATTTTGCTTGTGGGAAATAAATGTCCAGTATTAATTTTATTCACAATATGAAGGTGTATTTTCCAGAAGACAAACTTTTTAAATTAATTTTATTGACAAAATTTAATTGATAAATTAACTTTGACTTATATACATATACAGTAGAGTTCCGATAATTCGAGTTGCAATTGTTCGAGGGCTATCCAGATAGTAACATCAGTTACTATCTGGATAACTGCTGTTACTATCTGGATAACTGTTGTTACTGTCAGCAGTTCTGCGTTGCGAGCCATACCTTCATGTTTGGAAACAAGTTGTTGTCGCTCGGCGCAAGATCCGGACTGTGCGGCGGGTTCAAACATCTCCCATCCAAAATGATCCAAGAGTTCTCGAGTGCGATTAGCCGTACACTGGCGGGCGTTGTCATGAATAAACAAAACTTTGGAACTAAATTTTCTCCGACGCTTGTTTCGAATCGCTCTTCTTAACTTTTTCAGTGTTTCACAATATCTCTTAGAATTTATTCTTGAACCACGTTCGAGGAAATCCACCAGAAGCACACCCTCCCTGTCCTAAAAAACAGTCGTCATGATCTTCCTTGATGACATAGTTTGCAAACATTTCCTTGGTTTTTTTGGGAGAACTTGTGTGTCCCCACTCCATAGACTGTTTTTTGGTCTCACAAGTCACATATTTTACCCAAATCTCGTCCCCAGTTACGACACGATCGAGAAGTGAGTCACCATCTTTCTCGTATGCCTCGAGAAGTGTCAGCTGCCATGCGCTGTTTTATGTGCTCTTCTGACAAGGGTTTCGGTACCCATCTGGTACAAAATTTATCGTAGCCTAGCTTTCCCGTCACATTCTCATGTAACACTCTTCGTGAAATTTGAAGATACTCAAGCGATAACTCCGTAATTGTGAAGCGGCGGTTTTCATGATCCTTTCATTGATTTTCGCCATTAGTTCAATAGTCACAATGGTCGGTCGGCCACTTCGCTCTTCATCGTGTACGTTAGTGCAGCCATTTTGAAACTTAATACACCACAGCCGTACTCCGCCTGCGCTCATTACTTTGTTTCCGTACACTCTATAGAGTTTCCGATGAATTTCAATTGGTCTGTGGTTTTCCACCAACATAAACCTAATCACTTACCGCACTCGCAACTCACGGGATCTTCTATTGCAGCACACATTTTAAAAATTCACGGTGAACAAAGCAGAAGCAGCACAAACGGCACGCTACCTCAGTTGGATTCTTACAGAGTGAAGGTACGCTCTAACACTAGGGTGGTGCCGCTAGCCCCGCCCCTCGCCTTGCCACGCCAAAACGTAAGTTACTATCTATATAGCCCTCGAATTATTTAAACAAGCCAGGACATCATACGACATTCTGCATCTTACTTTAATACATTCAAGATAAATGATGTATGACTATCTCACTCCTGTACATTCAAGAAAGCGACATTTTGACACGCTAATTTCAACGACAAGGCATGCCAGAATTACCCACAACTATTGTAAATTTTACTAGCCACGCTTGCCATACGATTTTCAACTCCCTGGACTCGAGTGTATCAATTTCATCCAATATCCTTGGTAAAGAATCTTCTGAAGAGAAAATAAGCGATAAACGATATACACTTACTTCATATGTTTGATTACTGATGTACAGCCAGTTCAGTCAGTCTTTCCACTGTAGAAAAAGCTTCCTTTGGTTTAAATGACATGAATTGGATTAAGTTTTTGTTGTAATGAATATTGAAGTGGAAAATAAAAATGTGAGGTACACACATAGAATTATATCTACGAATATCTTCACTGGGCTATTAAAGATGGAATACTTTAGTAATTGAAATATGTTCATGGAAAACTTTTTAACTAAAAACCGAGGAAATTCCTAAAACAAGTCAGTAAGATATTGTTGTATGTTGACTACCACTGTTTCGACAAACAGATAAATACAAGTATCCCAAAAGTACCAGGCCATAGTGTTTTACTAACTTTGCTAGTTTCTTATTGTAGGACTGATAAATATTCACCACTGAAGAGAGAGCTGATATTATCATCCTTTGTAGAAGAGAAGGATTCTTCCAAAGACAAGTTGCGAGGAATTTAATGCGAGGCATCCAGAATAGAGTTTCCTACTATTCCATAGTACTTATATCTACCATGATATTTCATTCTACACGATAATCACTTTTACTTTCTTCTTCTTGACACTGTGAAGAAGACCACTCTATCTTCTCCCTACCACTCTATCTTCTTTCTCTTTTTCATATATCCACATTTTCGAATGAGTGTTTAGTAGTTGCAATCCTAACTTAAGGCCTTTTATCATAATTTAATTTAGTCCACATCATTTAATTTAGTCACAGTCCATGACTGCGAAATGTAATTCGTGATTATGGCATAGCTGTTTAATTATATCCAAATAGGTACCATATTTCTTCGTTACGGCTGCACCATCGTTGGTTGAAGTAACGACATCTTTTTTCTATATCATTATCAAACTACGCAATTTTTTTTTCAATCATCATATTAATATATTCTGTATTGATTTTCCATTTAATTTCATCAATCCCAACACATGGAGTTCAAAACTCTTGTTGTACATTGAAAGAACATGAATTGTTACGTTCAAATATCTGATAATAGAATTATAAGTTCATTCATCTATGGTGATATAAAAAGACCAGTTTTCATTTTGTAACGTATCAATTTTGATTCTCAGTTCATTTTCCTTTTCTTCGTGAAGTTTTGTTACAGCTGTTGGACCTGTTGGCATTTTGAATTTTTTCGAATTGATGTAACCAGCAACAGACTTTGTCTTGGCAATTGCATTTGTTAGCACATCAGTCACGCATTGGTTAGCGCGAATCTCATTCAAAGATTTCTTAATTATTTTTGCAAAATAAATTATTGAGTTTTCGTACTTTATCATATCATATCAAAAAAATTATATTATAATGCTGATATTTTTACAGCTGAGCGACAGTTTTCCAAGTATGCATTTTAATTTCAAATATGATCGAATCAAATTCGAATAATTTTACAAATATTCGAATAATGAATAGTTATAAACGGAGAATATATTCGGTGTTCGAATATTCGAAATGGAAGCTCTAATCCAGAACGAGAGCCACTGCCGCACTCAACAGTTGACAGACTGCTAGCAACATTCAAGACACCAGATAGTGTGGCTAATGGTAAAAGATGTGGACGTTCTGACACTTCAGAAGTGGTATTGGAAGGGATTTTGGCAAGGGTATCAACAAGTCCGGAGAAATCAATTCATCAAACAAGTTCGGAAGTGGGGGTTCACAGTATGAAATATCTTGCGGAAACACAAGTTTCATCCATACAAGTTACAAAGTCTGAGGACGATCCAGATCTCCGTTTCGAAATGGGTAATTAGTTTTTGATTCAGTTGAAGGAGGACCCCGAGTTTTTACCAACAGTTATGTTTTCGGACGAAGCCAATTTTTATGTAAATGTTGAGATGAACTGACATAATTTTCGGTATCTATTGGTCAGACAGTAACCCCACTGATTTATCGGTAGTAAGTAACAAGGATCTGATTACGTCATGGTTTTGTGTGGTCCCTACTCCTTTGACGGTACAGTTAACAGTGAACTTTACTTGGCAATATTGGGAGATGAATTACTATTAATTTGGGAAACCAGGATTGGTCATGCAGGATGATGCACTCCCAAATTATAGTACACTAGTTTCTAACTAGCTAGATGAAAACTTTCCGCAGTGGATCGGCCATAGTGGACAAGTGAAATAGGCTCCACGATCTCCAGATTTAAACCCAACGGATAGTGCTTTGTGTGGTTACGTAAAATCCAAAGTTGACAGAGTCAAGATCAGGGACAAAAAATGCGGCAGCGCAACACATTTGTTTGCCATTCAGTAATGCCTGACTTGGTACGCAACATACTGTGGAACCGTTTTCCATTATGTTTAGACTTAGACCGAAATGTATTAAACACAGTTTGTAAGTACCTATAATGAAGGACTTTTAGGACACCTCTAGTTCTAGTTATAATTTTAAATAGTAAATTCAAATAGTACATATTATTCATATGCGCTTTAGTAGATGGATAATCGTTCTCATATTTATCGAAATAAACCATCTGTCTGATTCAAACGTCGCATATTTACGTAGTTAATTTCGCTGTTACAATATTCAATACAGTACTTAGAGGATTATTTTCTCACGAACTATGAATTGTTGAAAAGTTTACTTAGGATTATGTCAACTAGAAGTCCTTATATAAATTTTGAAAAGGGTTTATAACATAAATATCCGTTCCTCTTCTATTATTACCATGATACAAATTTTCAAAAAGTCTCGAGTGGTAGTATCTTTATTATATACAAATCTTGTACATCAATATGCATTTGCACGTTCTCTCTACATCATAGAAACGAAATAAAAATCAAAGTGGTATTTGTATGAAAGCTTTTGTAGTGAAATACATATTTCGTACACAAGATTTCTAGGAATTTATATTATAAACAAACTACCGAATATTTCAAATATACACATTTGCACATTTGTAAATGGGAATAGATCATTATTTCGTTGGTAATTAAAGGCGGATTAGTAGATAGCACATTGTGTGTACCACTTGAGAATCATTTATCAAAATTGAAAGCTAAAGGGATTAAACTCGTGTCCTTATGCCAGCTCTAGTTTAATATCTTTTCAAGATCAAAATAATATTTGAAGTATAGTCCACGTGCTCTAAGATCAGCACAATGTTTTGTAATGTATTTTCGTCGGGTAACAACAACATTCATGGTTCGAGGGGTGTACGCTTAAACCATTAGCAGCATCTACCTATCTATTTTTGTGCATAATACGCCATTTGCGTATTTTATTTCGTTTGAACCAATAATAGATTACGGTTTCTTTATTGCGCATTGTTATATTTTTGTCATATTGTATGGAGACTAATTGTCCTCGTTCTAATTTAGTTGTATGATAGAACGTTTGTGCGCTTGATACTTCTAAACTATGTGAATAATTCAGGATGGCTAAATACCGTGAAATGTTTTGCGGTCTAAGCATGTTGTTTGCTAGACGAAATAAGTGGGAAAATGCAGCCGCCTATAGAGAGTCTTACCATACATAAGTTTTACAATTAAAATGTAGAAATAATTACTCAGGTTGATTGAACCATATGGTATTGAATTAAAAGTTAAACAAATTCTTTTCAAAGAGGCAGCGACCCATGCAGAAAGTATAGTAGGAGAACGGTATGATGCTATTATTATTGTATATGTGAATAAGTGGATCTAATTGTCAGCATATCAATAATAAGTGAAAGTGAAGAAAGCATATCTGATTTTATTTACATTAATCATGGCCGAGGTACTTAGGTAAGAACACATTAGACGAATGAAATTTACCATAAGAAGGGGTAAAATTGTAAGAGTAAATGGTCGTAGTTTGAGCAGGAAAATATGCTGACCAAGAAAGGAATAAAAGCTAGACACAAGTCGCAGAGAGTGATTTATATAGTTATAAAGCGAGATGAGTTTAGAAAATATAGTTATGAATTAAGTTAAATAAAATCATAATTGATTCCAAATTAAATCATAAATAAGTTGAAACATTATGTACGGCTTAGTCAGTATGGTATTCGATAATAATTCTTTTAAATCTGATACTTGGAATAAATTAAATTAAGCTGTTAGGCAACGAGTTAATTTATTGAGGTAAATTAAAATATAGTAATGAGATCACTATGCGTGGTTCTAAAAAATCAATTTATGATGGTACAGCTTCAGGGATTGTAAGTAGAATAAAATTTTATAATTAATTTGGAAACCAATTTTATGTAACATAATGCCATATTTAATATTTGATTTGCACACAATGATAGAATATAAGTACTAGTTTATTTCATTATTTGACTAGGCGTTAACTATATTATTTTAATTGCATGTATGCATTTTCTACATCATTATCAATACATTTTGTTAGATGTATAGTTTCTTCCATTTTTTAGCCTCGGCTCATAAAAAACAAGTTGTCGTTGTTAGAGGTGCGCAGACTTAGTTCAATTTATGTTGATCTAGTAGACTTAAATCAGTAAAGTTCTCGTAACCCTACAAATGGCAAAGTCTTGTGTTTTATTCTAAAGTGTTAAGAACCTGGGGGGATAATAACTTCACAGGATAGAGCTTCATAACCTTAAGACTTCATTTCATAAATAGATAAATTAAATTACGTGTTAAAATAAATAGCGTTTCTAAATATTGTACAAAACAGTACCTGAGAAGAGGTGAAGATCGCTACGTACTCCACACAAGGGTCTTCTCTTACCCCCGTCGAGTTCGGAAGCACTAGTATCCCCAAATTGAAACTTGACAGATATGGTGGAGGCGCCCGGTAAGAAAAAAGCCTTGCATGGGTTACGTAGAGATCCTTTCCTATTATGTACTGTTACAATTTGCGAAGATCTTCGGACATATCATCCATCCATCTCTTGCCTGAACGACCGATGAGACGACTTCCTTCTGGTTTCGTATTCAATACCTTTTTCGGTATCCTGGTGTAATTCATCCTCTCAACGTCTCCGAGCCACCGCAATCGGCCTGCTTTGATGTCATTGACGGCATCCTATACAGGTCTTCCATTTCCACATTGCTTCGAATTCCCCATCCATCTCCGTCACGTACGGCTCCAAAAATTTCCCTTCAGATTTTGCGTTCCCAGACTCGTAGGTGGTTTCCATTTGGCTTTGTTAGTATCCATGTTTCTATGTATCCGTATGTTACTGCTGGTTTGTATTGCTGGTTTGTTGATTGTAGAATAAACTTTTTGCTGCTTGGATATTAATGATCACTTAAACATATTGAGAAAACTGTAGTAGCATCTGTTTCCGGCTGCTATATGAGCTTCAATTTCAGTTATCAGGTCATTACCTTCCGCTATGATTCCCCCAAGATAATTATATAGTTTAACTCTCTTGAATGCTTCAAACTCCCGGACATTTCTCTACCGACTCTTGTCTAGTAGCTAACATATCTATGTCGTTAGCGTAGGCGAGATTTTGGCATGTCTTGTTAAATATGCAGACTCCAGCGTTAAGAGGACATTTTATTACAACTGCCCCCAGTGCTAGGTTGAAGAGTAGGTTAGATAATGAGTCTCCTAGCTTTAATGCTCTCCCTATCACAAAACTGTCTGTCAGCTCTCCCTTAACTCTCACTATGCCGCGTGTGTCATTCTTATGAGCCTGAAAAGTAATATTCGTAACATTTTCCGCACTGCTATTCGTCTTTTCGGTATTCGCTATTTCTAATTGAGGCTTCAGTCTACCGGACGTAACCTTTGTAAGGATCTTGTAACCAGTCTTCGCTAGGGCTATCCCTCTATAACTAGCACATTTCATCTTATCCCCCTTCTTTTGCAATGGTCCAGTCCATGCACTATTCCACTCTGTGGGCATCTTCTGTTTCCGCCAAATTGTTCCGAGTAATTTCATTTGTTCTTCGCTACCGCTCCCACCATACTTGAACAGTTCTGCAGGAGTACCATCTTCTCCCGTGGCTTTGTGGTACTTTTGGTTCGTTATAGCATCCGATGCACTTTAGTACCTAACTTAACTTATCTATTTAAGAAATTAAGGCGTAATGTTATTGTTATTATTATTTTAGTAGTTTTTTAAATGTCTTCTAAAAAGACTCGGCATTACCGAAAAAAATCAGCACAACAAAGCACGATTGTAGCTAATTTGCTAGAATTTATGAAGAAAAAGCTAAAACTCGTTTAAAATTTCCGCTAAGCCAGTTTAAAGCGAGATTATTAGGTGGAAGAAAAACTGGTGAAGCAAATTACATACAAGAAAATTAATAAGTAAGTCAAAACTACCAACAGCAAGAAGGTTTTATCTCCAAAGATAACAAGAGTAAAGCCCTAGCCATGTACATTTTTCGCTGGCGAAATTAATGACATAAGGACAATTAGACATGATTCTTTTATTATTAGAAAAGCCAGCCAAGAGTGAACGGTAATGATAGGTAGATAAAGCTTTTACCAGTTACACTAACTTTATCCTTGCAGTAATTTCAGATATTCATAAAACAATAATTCATGGAGAGTTGAATTTCTTGGCGGATTAAGTAGGCTCAGAAAAATTATGAATTAAATGGGATTTACGTGAGAGCACCGAATGAGTAAGATTAACTACATTTCATTTAAGAGGGAGAAATCCTGAAGAAAAACGACGCTAAGAGTGATACCTTATTTACTTTTTGCTATTTATTTGACATAAATTTATTACTACAAATAAATACATATCTATTGTCAAATCTAAATTAAACATGTTCATCCTATTATTTTAATGAAATTAATATTGAATTGAATACATGATTTAGTTAAAATAAGTTTAAATTGATGTAGAAGCTTCTCTGGTCGAATAATATAGAAATAAATCAAGTTACATTTCTTTCTAACTGACTCTAACAAAACGCGCGACTACGCGACAAGATTTATACGCGACTTGATTTTTGCGTGACATGTTTATTAACTGACGAAACAATAAAATCTCTTCAATTCTGAATAAAATCTGAGTAAAAATTGTATTCCGAGCCCCTAAAACAATTTTTTATATCTTTGTGTTAAAAAAAATACGCAGCTGGGAGCCTAGATGGCGTGGTTATGATTTGCGCTATGAGAAATTTTGTCAGTGTATCTCTTTTTTACTCATTGGATGCCTATGTTCTGTCTTTCCTCAAATTCGAGAAAAGAATAGAATTTTTCCGTGGCAGATAGCATACCATATTCGGCAGGGCCAGTTGTAGACGGAGGCATACGAAAGATTTAGGTTGCACGTATAGGATTTCTAACTGAATACCTGATCAATATCACAATTCTATTAATAGAATATTTTTGTATACCTCCATTGAAAATGTATCTAATTCTTTTAGAATTAATTTAATGAAGGAACAAATGAAATGAGTATGTTAATTAGATAGAATCTTACATACACTTAGTTCACTTACTGATTTGTAATTGCTTAAATATAATTCCTTTTGAAAATTAAACTATTCAAGATCTATACAGTAGAATCTTGGGAATTTATTACATCAATTAATTCTTATCCTTTTGTTTACTGATTTCAAAGCGTTCAAACATAATTCCCTTCAAGAATTAAATTTTTTAGAATCTATACCGTAAAATCTTGACAATTTAAGACGACCAACACCACCTATCGTTACAATATAGTTACGCCATTGGTTCGAGCAGTAGTATATTTGTTTGGTCAGATTTTGATGATGCAATATGCTGACGTAAGAGCACGTGAACTATGCACTAAAATTATGCTTAGAATATAACAAACAAACGCCTGCAAAAAAACTAGGAATTTTTGTCAATTTAGTGCGGTGCAAATGCGATACAATGCTGGTTAGGGTCCTCTCTTAGTGAATGGAAAATATGCAAGTTTTAATCTTATAATTCTATAACTTTAACCAGAAAAGTTCATAAAAATATTATTTAGTTTTCATTTAATATATTAAGTAAATTATTAAATAATTAAACTATTCGTTTTTCATATATTATATAAATAAAAACAATTACATTTGTTTTCCAAATTTTATAATTTCATCGTGTTTTGAAATGGAATGATTTAATATTGCTTTGCTCTGAAGCGTTTGTACGTAAAATGTCTCGTTATATGATTTAATTTTTATTCAAATGAAACCATGCAAGAAACAGGTAGATACATATAAATAATGTTTATATCTGTTGTACAGCAAAAAATATTTTCAGTAAAATGATGAAGAATTTTCACAAAGTATACAAAATTCCTGCTAACATTTCATTTAAAACTGTTTGCGAATTTACGAGATGTTACTGGAAAATTGCGCTAAATTCCGTATTACCTAAATCAATTAGCAAGGAAAGAGTATAGAACAAAAAACGTGTTTTAAAAGAAAACAAGTATATTAACATATTTACTAACACTGGTGAGGATTTTATTAAATTAAAATCAAGTTGGACAACAGTGCTCCAAAACAAATGGTTTATGCAATAAAACTACGTATAATGTGACGCGTTTCGGGAACAACGCCACCAGAAGATTTCCTCATCAGAAGATCAGAGTCTGAGTCGCGCCATCAGAAGGCTTATTTTAGTTGTTTCACATGTTTCAGAAAGTAAGAAAAGGAAAAAAGAAAAAACTTCTTTTTAGAGTAGAACGAGCAATATGAAATTATACAAATGATCAAACTTAATACCTTAGCAGAAATTCTGATAAAAAACACCACCCCAATATAATCATCACCATTGATTCGCGTGGTTTTTATAATAAAAATTAAAGTAAATGAGTGATTTATAAAGATTTATAATACCAAATTTAGCGTTGATTCAAATTTTAATTGCTCTTTTCTCCAACGGGCCTTATAGTTGAAGAGACCGTTAGAAGATGATTCGTCTAACGGTTCTACTATCATTCATCTATAGGTCTCTTCATCCATGAGGCCGGTTAGGAGAAAAAAGAGATTGAAATTCGAATTAATGTTAAATATATTATTATACATATGTCGCGTTTAAAATTGTAGCAAGAGTTTGTGTGAACTCAAAGTGGATCAATAAATTCTACTTTCAGTTAGAGTCGATCCAATTCAATCAGAAACAAAGAGCAAAAGTCACGTAGCTAGAGTTCATAAATTATTATTTTGGTGGTTGAGAAAATATACATAGATAACTTGGTGCAGCTGAATTGCGAAGAAAATATTTTCAGGTGCCTTAAAAGGGTTGATAATCCCTTGAACGAACTGCGGACAAAAAGATATTGAGGAATTTAGAGATGATTAGGTCCAGTGGTTTTGCTTTAATTTGTGCATATGCGCAAAAGAGCCGTTTGTGTCTGAGCAATTTCATTATCTATATTTAGGGGTGTACCTATAGATATTTAGTTAAGTAAATGTATAAAATTTGTTACATTTGAATCAAATTCATTTAGTGCTCGTACTGTATTTGTGTTGTGTATCTGTCCGATGGAAATTTCTCAAATGTTGAGTGAAAGGGGTTAACCTCTCTTAGTGTTTGAAGATCATAAATTTCGGCGTTTTCGTGAAGTTAAAAAAACTGGTCAAGTGATGTGGTGTGCAGAAATAAATTATGTCGTGAAAATTTCATATTTCCGCAAAAAACCGGCTCTCATAATCATATGGTTAGTAAGGAAGTTTTAAATAAACAAAAAATTAATGACTATTAGATGAATTTGTCGAATTTCAGATACCAATTAATGACATGTGTAATTACAAATAGCTCACTAAAAAAATCAGAGTGGAGCAGATTCGTATTTCAACTATTAGGTATTTCCGAAAATTGGATTCACTCATCTAATTGCCATCAATACGTTATTACGTCTTAAAGTAACTCTATTAAAACATTTACATTCATAAC
>WYDF02066111.1:0-11597 GCA_009867245.2 Adranes taylori
ATTAATTGAAACCAGTTTTGTTCACTTTAACTATTTAATTACAATACTAACACTAAAATGAACAAATTGATAAATTACGAATTGATGAAAAAATGTAATAGTGCACTAAAGTCGAACCCTTCCAAATAAGACAGGGTTCCGAGCGATGGGTTGTCCTTGTGACGACGACGACGAACTTCTTCAATGTATGTCTAGACCGAAGTGATTTAAAAAACGTCTTAAGCAAGCTGCAACGGGAGGCGTTAGGTACTTGGCAGTACATACACCCTTATCAATTTGCATATTTAAGCTCCGCAATAAAACAATAGTCACGTACGCTTATTGTCCACTATGAAAACAGGTATGGTTTTGGGCCGAGCTTGGGATAACGATGTCTTAAACAATGTTAGTTTGTATGCACATATAATTTCTTCTGTTTTATCAGTGGCGTACCGGAATAAGTTCTTTCACCAATAAGAAATACAATTTCGTACAAATTTAAGGCATAATTTTGTTGAATTATATGAGTGTTGCAATGATTAATATCTAATATAACTAGTATCGTAAAAGCGTGCTAGTCCTGACATAATAGAAAAATTGGACGGGTGCTATTTTGGACCTTTTTAAGAAGATTACAGCTTGCTTGCTCGACAAGATTAAAAATATGTTGTTTGCGTAGTTCGGTAGATGATTTGACGCTCTAAATTTTTTATTTGAAAAAATAAAATTGAAAAACAACTTATAAATCAATATGTAAAAGTAAACTTTTTGAAATCGCCAATTTCAATAAATTGATGGAAAATTGTCAAAATCGTGAAATTGTAATTCATTTGGTGGCAAAATCAAAAAAATTATTTGAAATAGTTTTTTATTTTCCGAGAAAAATATGAAAAATGGTGAATCTGCAAGGTCCATATATTGTACCTTTTCCTCGACTCGATGAAAACGTACAAATTCATATATTGGATTGTTAGATAGGTGTTGAATATAGTCATGGAATAGACTATGTTTCGTTCTTTCGAAATAATACTGAAAGGGAGAAAATACGGAAAAACTGGACAACGTGCCCTTTCCATGGTTTTAATTGATAATTTTTTTTCGACTATATGGAAAGTTGTGGAATGAACCTACGGCACATTATTGGAAAGAATATTTCAGTTTTGTATTTTTTTATAAGTATTTAAAATTTTCATTTCACGGCAAAAAACATGAATTTCAGTATGATTTTTATGGGACATTTTTAGACATGTCTATTCATAGCTCATGAACGGGTGGAGGTAGCACTGTCGAATTTTGATATGTTATGCAAGATACCTTATGCTTTCGTTTATATGTAAGGATAGGTTTGCACGCGTTTGTTCCAAAAAAGCAGGTCATTAAAAAATGTGTGAAAAAATGTAAAAAATTACATTTGGTGAAGAGGCACCTTCAAGGACGACTGTCTTTCGAATGTACCAAGAGTTTAAATTTGGCCGCAGTAATATTAGTGATGAATTTCGTGAACCAATGACGTCGAAAACTGCTGAAAACATTGATTCTGTACGAAATATGTTAATGTCAGATCGTCATATTACGTATACAGAAATTAAGTCACACTTAGGTTTGGGTATGAAACAAAATTAATGGAATTTCACATCATCACTTAGGTGTTAAAAAAATATGTTCCCGTTGGATCCCCAACAATTTAACTTAAGCTCAGAAAGAGGCTCGAGTGAACAACTGGTGTAAAGAAATGCTTAAGCGTTTTGACTCAGGGAGATCAAATTTGATCTAAGACATTACTAGTGATGACGAAAGTTGCATCTATGTTTACGAACCAGAAACGAAACAGCAGTCAACTGTTTGGGTGCTTGAAGATGAAATCAAACCCACAAAAGGCACTCGCTGTCGCAGTGACTTTTGTGGGTTTGATTTCATCTTCAAGCACCTAATATTCCACTTGAAGATCGTGGAACTGTTAATGCCGAATGATATACATCCATTTGTTTACCACAAGTTATCACTGAATTGCGAAAAACAAATAGGACGCGACGCATAATTCTGCACCATGACAATGCCAGTTCCCATACTGCGCAACAAACAGTAAACTATTTGAGCAGTCAAAAGGTAGAATTGTTGTCTCATCCTCCATATAGTCCTGATTTAAATCCTAATGACTTCTTTACTTTCCCACAAATAAAAAATCGACTACGTGGCAAACGATTTTCATCTCCAGAAGATGCAGTAGAAGGGTTTCAAAATGAGATTTCAAGTGTACCATTTTCTGAGTGGAAAAAATGCTTTGATGACTGGTTTATTCGCATGAATAATATATAAAGTGAAAGGGGACTATTTTTAAAAGCAATAAAGTATTATTTTATTTCTAGATGTTTTTGAAATTTTAACAGCAGCTCGTAATCAATTTCTTGAAAAGTTTACGTTGTTCTTGTTGTAAAATTATGTACTTTGACTGAAAATTTAAATTTTAATGAGTAGTTTTGACTATGATATTGTATGATACTTTATTGATACTGATATTGTATGATACTATGACTATATATATTTTATGGTATCTGGCCAAATTGTCTGTATTTCCGTCTGAAATGGGAAACTTTAGGTATATTTTATGAAATAAATAAACAATGTCAGGCACGAATGCTTTTATTAAAAAATACCTAATGGGCACGCTAGAATCTGATATAATAAGAAAGTACGACATACTATGTGCACAGATAGTAAAATGTATAAAGACATCTGTGATAATTTTGTGATAACTCGAGAACAAATAATGATATTGACATGCGGTTGTAGGAAAATTTGTGGATTTTTAAGTTCTTTCTCATGAAATAAAAAAACTAATACGTTTCCATTTAATTTTTTTCCGATATTTAATAAACATCGTCGTGCTATCAATCAGCGCTTTCTAGAAGATATATTAGCACCTTCTGTATACCGTTTGAAACTAATTTTTAATTTTCTTAAAATTTTCTTTCAAACAAGTGCATTTATGTTCAAATCAAATTAAAACTTTAAATGTTACAAAGGATTAAATATTACATAATTCAGAAGTTCCCCCGACCCTTATTAATGGATATACGAAAAAAATATTAAAAAATTGATGTCGGATTACTTAGTCTTTTTAACTTCAGCACTAATAGTATACCTTGTATGAGGCTCTTTTTACAAAAAAAAAAACAATATTAATTTTTATAATATTAATTATCATTGTAATCTCAAACTTCAAAATATTTTCCAGAGATTTCTTTTAGCAACTAGTAATGAATATTTTTTTCCCAAAGTTCTAAATATTATAGTTTCTGAGATAATACCGGTGCTCAGCTTTAGTGTGACCCCCTGTATATAGTAATTCCAAAACTCCAGTACTTCCAAATTTGCCAAAACTTTACAATTTCATCATAAATTTTGAATAATATAGCAAAAATTTCGAAATTTTGGCTGCCACGCTAAATAACAGAATTTCCAAATGATTTTCGATTGCGATGCAATTTGCTCTGCTTCACTCAACAACTATACTCTTCCTTCTTTATTTTATATAAATTTATAATACAATATAGACATGTCGAAAGAATAATTAAATATTTAAAAACATTATATACAACACAATTTTTTTATATTTAAATAGAACATGCATAAAAGGTATATTACATTTGAAAAAATTATGCATAAGCAATTATTATTTATACACTCAATTTTAATTACCTCACCCAAATCAAATATAAATTACAAAATATGCAGAATATTAGTATAAACTACAATGAAAATTAGTACCTATTTTAATTATTAATCAATCATAGCATCCGTGTCGTGAGTAATATCGACTTTATTTGATATTAAGTATATTCCATCTTTGCATACAATCATTTTTTCTGCGCAAATTGTCTCTGCTTTAAATATGTAATGCACTGGATCAAACAATTCATCGTAATTTACTCTGCAATCCTTGTTTAATGAACATAACGAATCTAAATTATCATGATCAATATCTTTTGAACTTAGCTTCAGATATTCGCTCACTACTGGATTTGCTGTTGAAGATAGAATTGTTCCTGGTGTAATATTTTCTATACTTTCATTTTTAGGCGATGTATCTGAGCCGTTTGTTTCCGGCTGTGGTACAGCCAAGGCAGTCACACAATATATTTCTAAAGTGTTATTATTTGATCCACTATTGGAGATAACAGTTGCATTTGCAATACAAGGCAGTGACACTGTTATCTGAATATTAGGTTTATTCTGATCTTGTTCAGTACTATTTATACATTTTTCGGCCATATGTTCACCGCACGGAATTGTAGCTGATGCTACCACAACGCACATAATTTTTTCATCTGAAGTACAAAGTGGTTTAGTATTTTCTCCACACATGTGCGACAAATTTTCTGCACATGTTGTTATTACATTATCTGGTAATTTAATTTCTCGGGACATATCTTCTGGAAGATGACGATGATTATAGACGTCATATTTATGGCTGAAACCATTTTTTACAACGTTCCATACTAGTAAACCAGTTAATACACCAGTAGCTCCAGTTAGTACGCCACTACCAAATCCAAATCTAGGTTTATTCATGACTCCAAAACTACCATAACCACTACCACCTCCTAATCCCCCATAACCACCAAAACCGGAATTACCTCCGAAAGTTCTTCCTTGTAATCCCATATTTGCCGTATATGGATTATTCATAGGCGTTCCAATTCCAGTGGGATGATAACCATAATTTGGTGATGGATGATAGGAATTCTGTGCATTGTATCCACCACTTGAACCTGGAAACGTATTGCCGTAATAACTATTATGAGAATATGGACTATAACTAGGATTATAGCCAGGATTGTAACTTGGATTTTGATGACCGTATGAATAACTCGAAGGATGATTATTGTAAGGATTATTTCCAACTGGATTACTATGAGTTGGATAATTTGACCCATATGATTGTGGGGTTCGGTAATTGTTATAAGGACTATGACCTACAGGATTACCTTGTGATGGATTATAATAAGGACTTTGCTGATTATGACCTGTATTTTGATAATGACTATTTGACTGACCGTATGTTTGCTGATATCCAGTTTTTGTATTTGCATTTCCTACATTCCAACCAATTGGTTGTTGTTGGTGATTTTGATTGCTTGATGAACTTTGAACTGGTTTTGTTTCAATTTTCTTCTCATAACTCGGAGCGCTAGGCTGAGGTTTAGTTTTAGTTTCCGCTTGTTTACTTTCTGATTGTTGTTTACGCTTTTTAGCTTCTTGTGCAGCTTGTGACGAGGAACTGCTTCCTGTGTCATGTTTCCTCTGCGTTTTCCACGTCGATCTACTGGAACTTGCACTCCTTGAACGACTTCCACCGGATCGTTTAGCTTCGCATCCATCATACAATAATATTAAAAACACTAAAACTAGAATCAATAGCATCCACTTTGTATTAAACAACATTGTATTATATTTGTTTATTTAACAACACAAAATCAAATAAACAAGTAACTAGATTGACTAAAATTATTGTTATACGAATTTTTCGTAGATAAAGCACGAGAAGCACTAACTAGATAATCGTCGCAGCAGCATCATTATTATTACCATTTCCGGCAATTGTATATGTTTCGCGGCGTCGCTTTATGTTTTATGTTGCAGAATCGTCTTGTAAACAAATTGCTCTGAATGAATGGAGCCTATCAAATGATCAGCATTCGTAATATACGTGAAACGAACGTAGATGGATGAACGTAGAGAAGTTTGTATTGTATTACTCATTTAATGCAAACTCATATAAAAAGTGATTATATTATTTAAAAATCACGCATATATTCTCTGTGTCCGGTAAGGTTACCTTGGATTTGAGTATTTGTTGTTGCACTAAGGTATTCAACATTCTTTATTTATAGATTTTGCGCAAAATATAGTGGAACAAGGCCTTGAATATTATATAAATCACTGCAGTACTGCTACTGTACATGAACGCATTTATAACTTCCAGTCCCACATTTGAACTATTTGGTGTAAAATTATTACTTACAGTATGCATACCACAGGATCTAGATAATTCGCTCGAACTCTTTTTATGAACTTATAAATAATTCATTTCATTCGGCGATAATCTTCGTTTTCTTCTTTTACAGCCTCTTTATATCCACTGCTGGATATAGGTCTCTATCTAAACGTCTCTATCTTTCTCCGTTTGTTGCTATTTGCACCGGTTGTGCCGCGTTCATAATGTCGTTAGTCCATTTTTGTGGTGATCCTCCCATTGGTCTTATCATGGATGGTCTTCATGGGGGGTTCATTTGTTATTCTGGATATGTGTCCTGCCTAGCTCCATTTTTAGTGATACTATGCATTCATGAGATTGATGCCTTTTGTTTCCTGCCGAATCCACTCATTTCTTTGTTTGTCTCTCAGTGTGACTCTCAGCATACTTCGTTTCATGGCTGCCTGAATTACTCTCAGTTTATTTATTGATACCTTTGCAAAAGTTATTGATGACTTTGCATTGAATGCCTTTGCTATTTATTGATATGTGAAAACTGGTAATACACAAGAAAGTTTTGGGCGCTATTTTACAAGATAAAAGTCAAATATTTTAACCTCGATTAAATGTTTATTTTGAAATTTAAGAAATGCTATCAACATTAATATAACATTTTTCTTACTTCAAAGAACGATATGAATAAAAAATTGTGAAAAGGATTATAACATTCTATATGAAAAAGAACAATTTTTTTTACAAGAAATACATTAACTCTATATTGATGATCCTACCATTTTGACAACCTAAGTTTATGAAATAATACAATTTTAAGGAAATTTTAGGCGTGTTTTTGGAATTTTTCTGTTCGTTCCCTGTATATAGCTATGCATAAAAAAATTTGTTGAAATATTTTTTCGAAAGTATACAATCAAAAACCAACTTAATTATATTTATTACTAGCCGACCCGATAAACGTTGTTTTGCCCCCCACCTGGTCCCCATATTTGCCTATGGCGCGGACAATTCTGCTGTCCGCATTACCTCAATCTGCGGTCGCGGTTTTGCCGCCGCCAGCGGCATGGTCTAATTGCCGCGGATTCGCCACGGCCAGCGACATTGCCTAATTGCCGCGGCTTTGCTGCGGCCAGCGACATGGCCCAATTCCTGCGGCAAAGCCGCGGCCAGCCACATGATTTAGTTGCCGCGGATTTGCAACGGCTTTGCCACGTCTTTGATTTTACTTTATAAGATTGAATAAATGTATTATATGATGAGTAAATAAATGGATGTTGCTACACATTTGAATGTCAGTTACAACAAACGTCTTAAAAAGTTTTTAATTTAAGATGTATGACACCATTTCACCCATTACTATAAGGGATCATCAGCATCTTCTTTATTAGGAGTATCACGGTCGTAACATTTGACAGATTACGTCACATATTACGACAGATTACGTAACATTTGACAGATTACTGATATCTCACTAAGCCACTAACCGGCTGTTGCTAGAAATGAAAATTCGTCTTTTGAATTATTAGTTAATGAATGCAACCAACGTTACACATTAGATGACATTGGTAATTGATGTATTTAATTAACATACTTTGTTTATATAGATATTGTGAGCCTAATGAGAAGTAGGTCATATAAGGCATCATTGAACCATCTCGAGATATTAAGTGCAACGAACGCGGATATTTTAAGGAAGATAGGCTATTTTCTCTAGTACAATACATTAACGCTGTAATTACGTATTAATAATACGTTTTTTAAGTATACGTTAACTAACCGTTTTTTTAAGACAATTGTTACCACTAACATTCTAATGTTAGTTTCCTAGTTGATATTACCTTAACCATTACTTTAATCTTTAAATGTATTTCAATTGTTAACATTAGTTCTTTTTCCAGCGACCTTTGAACTTTTTAATCCTCCAAATAGTATTCTTTTAGGAATCTTTCAAACCATTGCGGCCCGCCAACAATAATTGTATTTCCGGCGAGATTTATATTTCCAGCAAAGTTGTGTTAAAGCGCATTTGCGTAGTACAGTCAATCATTCTTCTCATTGAATTGTTATTTCTGATAATAAATAGAGGATATCTAAAAATGCAATTTTACTTGCGACTCGGCGCTCATTTTGAATTCTTGAATTAGCTCCTTCATCCGAAATGTTCAATTGCTTGATTATGAAGTTTTTTTTTTAATTTTTCGTTTCGTTTAATTTGCTCCTTCGACGGTCTGGTAGATTTTCTGATTGTATAATATATATATAATAACGACTTTATTGGCATTAAATTCTTACAACTTCAACTTAAGTACTAATAACACATTTCTTATTCCCCTTTACTTAAAAACTTAGTGTGTTACTAGCGGTCTCCCACAAAAAAGATTTACACAAAAATGTAACCTTAAAATAAACCAAACATAAAATCGAAAAAAAAAACAAAAGAAAATAAAACCGCATAGGATTAAGTAGGAATAAGTATTTCTCTTTCTTCTTTCCTTTACCTCCTTTCCCTCTTCTTTCTCTCCTCAATAATCTATTCCATTATCGCTATCCCATTAATCCCTCCACCCAAACATGCTCTTATATTCCTCCCAATTGTCTTTCTTCTTCACTCTATATCCTTCCCGTACATGCATTCACCCAATGTTCCCACGTTTTCTTATCTCTTCCACATATCCTTTTCACATTTTCTTTCGCTCTCATTCTTCCAGTACCTATTTTCCTTTTCCTCACTACCGCATTTAAATCCCGCAATCATTTTTTTTTGTATCCATTCCTACATTTGCTGTCATATATTCTGGCATTCCCTTCCCAATCTTTATACTGTTATATTTCCTATTGTATCTTCCATTCCTTAATTTTTTCCATCGTTCTTGCATCTCAATATCATTCATCCTCATCTCAATTTCATACCATCTTCTTATAGCTTCTCCACATCGCACATTTTCTTATACCATCTTTACATCGACCATCCTATTCGTTCATAAAGTTTCTTACTATCTATTTCCCATTCATTCAAACATTTATTCTTTCTTTCTTTCTGCCTCCATACTATTTAAATACACCGATTTAACCAATCTTTCATTTTCACTCACCATTACCTTTTTCTCCTACCTTACTAATTTTTTCATACCTTTATTCCAATCTTTATATTTCCCACATTCTTGCAAAACAATCTCACTCGGTGTTGAATTTTCTACTCGAATTATCCTCCTCAATACTCCATTCATCGTCCTTTCCATCTCTAATCTTTCTTTCATCGCCCATACTTCCGCTCCGTATAACATTATACTTTGCACACAAACTTCCATTATTTATATCCTCATTCTTGCCAAATCCCCAAATTTCCTTTCCCACATCTTAAGCTTTTCTTTCGTCATTTTCGCTTTCTTTACAGTCACTCTTATGTGTCCTTTGTAGTTCCCATTATAATTTAAAGTAAAAATACTTATTCATTTTCACAAACTCTATTAACTTCCCTTCTAACTCAAACTTGTCATTTTTGCTGTTTCTCCCACCTCTCTTCTTACACACCATCACTTTCGTTTTGTACACATTCATCTGTAACCCTTTTTTTCATATATTTATTTACCCTTCAATCACTTCTTTCATTTCTTCTCTCTTTTTCGCCATACATATAACATCATCCAAGTGGTATATCCAAGTGATCACACCTTATCTTTCCCAAGCATTACACCTCTACTCTGCCTTTTTTTCAATATCTTCTCATATCAGATATAAATATTGAACAAGCTCCCACTCATTGAATATCCTTGCCTTACGCCCTTCCGTACTTCAAACCATTCAGACACATAATTTCCCACTCTTGCTCTAACTTTTGTTTGAGCAAGAGTACATTACCCTCACAATCCCAATTATTCTTTCTGGTATTCCCTCTCTTTAATTCTCTTCTATAATTTCGTTCTCACAATGTTGTCAAATACTGCCTGTAGATCGGTAAACAGGTACATTTTTTTGCCAGTACACAACTCTTGATTTACAATGTAATATAACATTACCAACTTATCCGTTGTGCCTCTACCTTTTATAAATCCACTTTGCGTATTCGACCTGCTCTCACTCATACATCTCACAATCCTCTTACTCATAATTCTTCCAAACAATCTATATACTCCATTCATGATAGTAATCCCTCTATAATTCTCCACCTGCGTTCTATCCCCCCTCTTCCCCCTCTTGTATATCGGGATTATTTCCTCTTTTTTCCATTTCTCTGGTATACTCTGCTTTTCATTTCATGTTACATTCAATCCTCTCACTAATGCTCCTATGCCCTTCTGATTCAGGCATCCACAAACTGCACATGGAATCACACATGGCTCTTCCGCACTCCCTTTCTCCATTTTTCTTATTTCCTCTAATACTTCCTCTTCCGTAATTTCATCCTTATTTCCATACGTACCATTTCCATTCATACTAATCCCATCTTCTCTTACCTACATCTTCTCACTCATATTGACACTTCCCTATTATGACTCATATTGACTATCCCTATTATGCATTCTTCTCTGTCCTTACCTATTGCCCCATTCATACTTAAATATTTCCATAGATCACTTTCGCACTTCAACCTTTTAATCCATTCTTTTTCCTCTGCCGCCCTTCTTTCCATTTTTTTTAACTTCTCCTAGTTTGTTTTTGCATCTTTGTACTCCTTCCAGTCCAATTCCGCTGTTCTAACTTTTCTTCATCTCCTTCCTCTATTCCTCGCCTTCTAGCCTATTTTCTCTTATTTCCATCCTAATACTTTTAATCTCATTTAATATCTGATCCTTTCCATCTGATCCTAACATCTGATCCAAAATTTCAGATCCTTTGATCGAATTTGGCAACCTTAATTACTTGCAATATCAAATCCGTGAATATTGCACACTCTGTTTGTTAACAACAAATGGTTTTTGCTTACTCAATCCACAAACACAATTATAAACAAAAACCACAAATACTACCGTGAATTAAGATCTCACGCTAGTGGATATTCTTTTTAAAAAAAAATAGTTATTTTGAAAATTATTTTACAAATTAAAGATTTTTGATTTCGTTTTACTTATTTTATTTTCTTACTTACAATATTACAAATGATACTTAAATACGTTTCATAATTGGCCAAGACAAAGCAATTTATTTAGTTAGATTAATAATTAAAATTTCATCAGATTTACGATTTGATTGCAAAGTCTAAGCGAATCGTTTTACTTGTTAAATTCTTCTTAATTATTACACAATACTTATTAAACTCATTATGCAAGTAAACAATAATGGTTTATACTTTAATTAATATTTATAACATTTAATTAACTAATTTATATCAACGCCTCAAAGCTAAGATGGCTGCTTGATATTTTCTAATAAACTAAACTCTATGCACTACAATGGTGCTCCAGCGATGGTAGGGCGCTACAGGGGTTTTCTTGCATATTTAAAAAAGGAGGTGCCGAATGCATTCACAGTACACTGTGTCATTCATCACCAACATCTTGTTGCCCAAAATTTAAGTGCACGCCTACATAATTCATTCCAATATGTAATTTAAGCTATCAACACAATCAGAAGCAGATCATTGAATGATAGATTATTTAAGCAGCTTTGTATTGAAAACGATGAAGAA
>WYDF02066122.1:0-24945 GCA_009867245.2 Adranes taylori
TTTCACTGGTCAAGGTGTTAAACGCAGTGTAGAAACTCGCTGGAGCGCTAGAGCAGAAGCGGTAACTATAGTAAAAACATGTTTTTTACATTTTAAACGGTTTGGAAAAATTGACATCTGAAGAAGAAAATAGTAAAACGAGATCAGATGCTGGAATATTACTTAATTGAGAGACATTTGTTACAAATGTCTTTAAGAAGCTTTAAAATGTATGGAACCATTCTACACATTATTACAAGAGATCATCAATACCTTACTTCATATATTTTACATTCATACATTTCAATACCTTACTCCACTGTAAATTAAATGTTACTTGGTAGTTAATATATTTTTATTTCCGCCTAGAAGGAAACTATGTTGCATTAGAATGAACATTTACGTAATTCAGTATTTGTTTTAAATAGGTGTGTTAATTTATTCAAAAACTGCTGAAAACCTTTAAGACATTCAAATTGACTTAAAAAAGATCGGGTGAGGGTAAATACATTTATTGTATTAGGTTGAAGCCTTCGGCAGTACCCCATGCTTTGTACATAGATAATTGTATTGGGTTATGAAACCAGTGCTTACTATGTGCAACACCCGGCTTGTTTAAATCAATTTGAAAATTGTTTATTTGAACTTATTATACGTATATTTGTATAACTGTGGGCCCACGATATTATTAAATCTTATGTTATTACATTTTTTTTTTATTATTTGCCAAAATTCGTCAATCCTCGAGAATAATTTTTTTATGTAGAAAAATATTACTTAGTGAAAAATAGAGTGTTTTAAAAGCTTGATGCATTTATTTAAAATATATTTATGTAATTCATGAGGCGTATTTGCTTCAGTAATTGTGTATGTACATTCATAAACCCCAAAATAATATTTTGACAATTCTATCAACGCTCCAACCAATCTTAATATTTACTCTTTGAACCCGGTTAAATTAAGTATGTGCTAACTGGAAGTAGAACGAAATTATCCTGTTTAAGATAGCTTAAATCCATGTCACAAATTTAAACGTGACAATATTATTTGGTAACGTATTGTAAAGATTGCGACAATTATAAAAAACACTGGCCTCATATAACATAGAAGAGTGTTGCGAGTAAGTAAACAAGTTTCTATGACTGGTACTACGGTTATATGCATAATTAGAGTGCTCCAAATTAGCACCACAATAAATATGTACATGACAGAAAATATAATTTATATATAAAATAGATAGGATTAGCTTTTCCAAGATAAATATGGGTCGGCAACACTCTTTGGGTTTTGAATTATACATTATGCTGATTGCTTTTTTGCAGAACGGAGACCCTCTGTAGATTGTATTTAGCTGCTCTTAGAATCAGCTAAATAACTAGTATTTTAGACACAATTACTTGTATTGAGTTCATATGTCAAGAGGGTAAGAAAAAGTTGGGTGGTTCGAAGTAGTAAATTATATCAAACATAATTGTTTGGTCTTAGAATTTCGGGCACCTAGAATTAATATTTTAACACTCAACGAAAAACGTTTTAAAATATTGTATTAAAATATTGAAAAATTACTTCAATTTTAATAATGAAAGTATCAAAGAAATGCAGGTGTAAATATACTTACATTGTTAACACAGTGGGTTTAAAAATGTGAGCACTTGATTACCAAATAATTAAGTGTCTACAATAACCGCACAAATCTTCTTAAACAATTTAAAATTGAAACTAATTAAGGAATCCAGTTTAGTCACGAAGTTTAGATCAATTCTAATTGCGGGATAGAAATTGTACCACAATCTAGACAACAAAATATCTTTTCACAACACTGATTTTCTTTTGAGTTATGTCCTTGCTAAAACTTTTTGTTTATATTACCATACTGAACATAATATATTCAGATTGATATAAATATAATTTTTAGATAAAATACCAATTATTACAACGTGTATAGTTCTGGCGAAAACGCGACGTGATTCGATGTAATTATCGCGAAAAGTTAAAACAACGACCTAGACACCGACCGTTTCAGGATGATTTACGTAGCGTAACTGAATCGCGTGACTCGCCGCCGTTGATATCATAGTTATCCTTTTGCCAAAACAGCTGGATGAAACGGGCCTTTCCAGTGTTCTAGCTTATAGGATACGCTAGGATCTCTAAAACGAAAGCATGGAACGTGTGGCTGTCTGCGTGTATGCGTACGTAAAGAAAGTAGGTAGATCACAAGGATTTTAAAGATGGGAGTGCATTAAATGGAATAGAATTTAATGGTTTTGATTAAATTTGAAGTCTATTGGATATCCTAACAAGGTAATATACTAATACGAGCTCCATTCAATATAAGACAATAAATTGAAAAAGTTATTATTATTCATGATTTCTCTTTGATTCATGGACTGTCTTCAATAATATAATTCAACAGCACTGCAGCCAGTCGGTTAATTATACATTTCCTAATCATCTAATTGCGCAAGGCCAATGTACTAACACCAATTACCAGTCCTACAGTTCCCATATTTCCTTGAAAAAGTGTTTTTGTACAACTACATTTGCCTCTAGGTAGTACTATGCGTCTCCTACAGGATACCAAAGATTTATTCACTTTCACATATCAGCTGTCACACTTTATTTAGCCTGCCTGCCTGTCTGAAAAGTATTCACCCTATTCACAGGCCAGATTTTAAGTTTTAGTACACCTGAAAGCCGAAACTTTCAATGCTTACCAGAAAAACGGTTGCTATGCTCATCGCCTCTCGATTTAGTCCAACAGTGTATTTCTTTTTGAATAATCCATGTATTCTTAGAGCCCGAGCCGAACTGGTATTAAGTTCTGCTAGGTGCTCTCTTTGCAAAGGCATCTCGTATTAATTTTGTGACAGACTCCTACTCGCGACGCTGCTACTGAGGAGTCCTGGCGGTTTTCAGAGATGACGAAAGCTAATATATTAATACAGAATACAATATCCTTCGGAAATATGATTCTTCGGAGTTAGGTTAGTTAACCGTTAAACCACAAGCTGGAACTATTTTTTTGTTCCACCGGTGCTTAGTGGACTTGTTGAGCATACTGTCAGCTAAGTATAAGACCAGATGGGGGTCTACTCTAACGAAATGATTCGGCCAATGAAGGCTGCAGAAATACTAGTAATCACTGAAGGCAACAATAATACCTAGGTTAGCGTCAGTATTACGGTTACGAAGTGCCTAAGACTGACGTAAGTGCCTAAGGGATGAGGAGCCACATTTAACCGCGGTTAGCGCCAGTGCTATTGTTACTGGGTGACCAAACCTAATCCCGGCGATCGTAAATTAGAATTTTACACTCTAGTGAATAATTCTAACTAACTTGTAAAGGAACCACTATATGACGTGCAATATACTGTCAAACGTAGGTGTTGCCGAGCGACTAAAACTAACCTCGGCGGTCGTAGGTTAAAATATACATTCTAGTAATACAGGAAGTAGGTAAGATAGACGGAGAACCAGTGCTATTGAAAATATATGCAATAGGACAGTGTAAAATACATGAAATCTGTTACCAAACGCGTTACGTTTCAGCTTGGCTGGTCGTAGACTGCTGGCTGCTAGTATCGAGTTTGTAAAAATGAACTGAATTATTCTATTCAATTCTCGCTACTTATAAGCCGGAGCAGTCGCTTGAATTTTACTCTGTCTGCTGGACAGTGCTAGCCAACTATACATCGTTTTCTTCCCGATACAGTCGTCACACTTTTGCAGCGTAGCAACAGCTGTGCGCCGAACAACAAGCCAACACATCTACGGATGGACGCCAACGCTTAAAAGCGTTCCTATTAGCACCCATTAGATATGACATGTGTGACCATTGCTACAGTGAACAACAATCATACACAGCTCTCTGCTGCTTAGCAATATAGCGTTAGCGAACAATGCGGTACCGCGGCAAGTTCATATATCCTAGCAGAATGTACGTTCAAATTTAATAACTGGTTATTCCAGGACTGCGTACGCAGAATTCATTTATTTATTCTATTCCTAGTAAAATGCTTTGGTACAATATGCCTACAATGTATCTGTGTCATGGTGCGCATACAAGTGTAACTAAGTTGGTTATAGCTTGCCTGGACAGTACATTTATACATTTCTTCCTGAGTCTGGATCCAATGCTGTCTTTGTTAATTATTTTTAGTGCTGCCTCACTGTTAATTATAAAATTTTTTTGTTTCTTATACTTTCTTCGAATATTTTCCTGTACTAGGAAAAACCTGGAAAGATTATCTATAGGAGAAACATTCTATATTTCAATCTGCCTTTCTCCGTAAATTATTACTGTTGTTATATTCATAGCCCCTAAATTCGTCCTTAAATCACAGTAAAGCAAATTTTGGAAAGTTAGATGATCTTTCCTTCATAAGCTTTTGGTAAACTAGGTAAACTCAGGCTTTCGTAAAGTTTGTGTCTAGAGTTTGAGTTTGTGTCTAGTATTGCATTCCTTGGAATCTTGTAATCTGTAGTCATCTCCATGTGTCTAATTTTCTTACCATCTTTAGCCTGTGGACTTTTAACCGATGGAGTGCGACTTCCTGTCTAGTTTGTATGATCAATTCTAATAGCGGGATGTCTAGCAGAACCTAACGTGCCACATTTGGTATAGTCTTCTAGCTCTTAGTGTTTTTGCTTTCTCCACCAAAACAATACTTCTTAAATTATCGATGGCCTTATAACCGATCAGTGCAACAAGTAAATTATCGGTTTCAATGTTTTTTCAAATACTCCTTTTATAACTCCGTCAGTTATAACACTGAGGGGTTCATTAAGTCCCTTATGTGTGGAGCTTCAAATATACCCTCTTTTATTTTAACCTTAGTGATTCTAGAGAATTTGTTCTTAACGTACAGGAGTCCAGACTTGTATACATCGCCTTGATTCTTTTTTTATTAATCCGAGTTTGTTGTCAAAGGGAGGAAGATATGCGTGTTCAGAATTGCAAATGGTTGAGAAGTTACATGTTTTTGTCTACGTATTAGATTTATTTTAAGGCAATGCTTCTTGACAATTCAATTTCTGTGATCTCTCCTATTCCACTCTAATAGAAAACAACACCTAACAAAACTGCTATGACTTCTGCTGCTATGTTCACTGTCATATGCCTTTTTCAAATGAGTTGCAGAGTCAAGAAAACTCAAACATTTCTCATTTCGAATACGAAGAAGCACGGTTTTTAAACTGGGTTTCAAGGAATCAACAAACAACAACCTCCATTCTTAGGATCATGACGTTTTTTTAAGGTGCTTTGGGATGAATCAACATCAGTATAATACACCATGTTTTCTTCAGTGCTGAACAAGCTTTGAAAGTCTTGTTTCAGTCGACAATTAGAAAAAATTGTAGTTCCCTTCTCATTAAGATTTCAACCCATTAATCTGGACACCAACAACTGGGTCTTAATCTTTAACACGCTTAGATCACGAGTTAGATCACAGAGTTCAAAATGATTGATACTATGAGGTTTTGTAAACATTCCACTAAAATTTGGGTATACTGTCCCAATTTTTTCTGTGCTAAGACGTAAGCCGCTCTCGTCACCCAAGTTTTCTGAATGTAAAGAATTAGATTGGAAGAATTACTTTTATGTTGTAGAAGAATTAGTTTTATGCAAATTGTGTATTAATATTAGTGTCCTAGTTGTGTGTAGTAGCCATCTAATCCTTATGTTTTTAATCATTTCATAGGAATTTTTTGGCTACAGATTTATAATTATTATTTTTTATAAATTATAAGTCGATATTGCCGCCGAAATAGCCTATCGTCGACTAACAACGACTATAGACATTACTGAGTAAGACAGTTAAAGCTTAAGAGGAAAATATATGGAAAGAAAAAGGAGAAAGGAAAAAGGGTAACAAAAATTAATCCTGAAAATCAGGTAAACCAAAAACTAAAATTCGAATATTACTAGCTCTAATGAATCCACATATAGCCAAGATAGCATTCCCGGAGAAGGCACACAGCAACGGATTTATATGAATAGGGGAGTTATTTCCCATTCGATGTAGAAATCAATGAGTAAAAATCTATTATTACTACATTCAAAAAATAAATGGTTCCAATCCCAAATAACAACCACAACAACAAACATGTTCGTTATTAAGACCAACTCTAAGCAGATGGGCCAGGAAGAGGCTACGTCCGTTCTATTTGAACGGATATCTCTATTTATCTCAAACGGACATGTATTACTTGATTGATGCTACAAAGTTTCTTCCCACCCGTTTATATTGACACCGATCATATTTCCTGAAATCTATGACAAATATAAGACTTAGGTAAAGGAAAGAACATACCTGGACGGAGATCTAACGGTATAATAGGATTCTGGTAATCAAAGGATCAGAATTCTTCTTCGAAAAAATATTAGAATGAGAAGGGATCCAACATAATTGAATATTACAATCAAATCTGTACGTCCTCAGAAGACTATCCCGGATGTTAAGACCTAATTTACTATCCTAGGAATAAAATCAAAACTTGTCTGAAAATATATCGAGGATTTAATCCCCAACAAGATAATAAGATCAGTACATTTCAAACTACCATAAACCTCAGCAGAAAACACATTACAACGATCAGGAAGTCTAATAGCTAATAAAATTAGAGGATTCCGACTGAAAACACCTCGGGTAATCCTCCTAGGGATAACATTTTTTGTTAAGAATATAAATTAGAAGTCTAATTAGGACAATCCGTGTAGAAGTCCACATAATCTGAATAATAAGTATTTTTAAAAGAAATAAATATTAAATTGACTTCAGCCAATATATTAGCATCGAAGTATCTAAATTTTCTCTGAAAGCTACAATTAAAGAAGATATCCTTGTTGCTCTCTGAGGATGGTTTAACAGTAATATTTAATTTACCTACTATTTAATACACTAATGTATTTGAAGCACCATGCTTAATTAAATACTTACGAGCTAAGTAAATACCTCTCAAATCCAAGGAAGATTCACAGGCTTCTATCTAAATACATTGAAAAGGAGAAGAACGAATGAGTCCTAAACAAAACCTCGAAGTTTGGTCACATTTCATTTTGAAGAGTAAAAAATAAATAATAGTACTATAATCCATAACCGACCAAATATAGGATTTATAGAAAAGCATAAGAATTTGAGGATCAGCCCCAAACAAGAAGAAGCAAGATGTTTGTGGATATTAAATCTCTATGAACCTGCTAAGCTGACGTCATCAATCTCTTGAGAGAAAGGCAATTTACGCACTTACAGGAACAATCATTTCATTAAGCAAAATATTGAAGGGGCGAATAGATGTTAAATAACAAGGGATACGGACGGATACCTGAGGAAGACCCGTCCAAGAACGCCTATATGAGGACACATCACAATATAAAAATAGAGTCTTTACAGAATTCAACTTATAAATTATAGAAACACAATGAGAAGGGAAATCGTACACAAAACTGAGGGAACCACAGTATTATAGGCACCAGTAAGGTAGCCTCGACATAGTAAGTGCGCCTAATTTTAATTAAATGCCCAAAAACCTTTCTCAAGCAAGATGACAACGCGCAAGGACGATAACTAGAAAATAATGAGGACCTTTATTAGATTTAAAAATAGGAACGAAAAAGAAATCGAGCCAAAAATCAGGAACAAATCCCGATATAAACGTTCAATTAAAAACATCCAAAATGCGCAATTTGGTATTTAGAGGAACATTTTTAACCATTGAATACGAAATATTATCCAAACCAAGCGAAGAATCTTTAAAAGAGTTGAGAACACAGTCGAGAACACAACTCATTAACCGCAAAATTAGAATGAGAAAAAAAATGGGAATTATCTATCAGAAATTCAAAAGGAAAAAAACTAAAACATATGAGAAGGGGCAATTAGACATAAAAACTGACTCCTGTAAGAATCAGGTGTATCTCTATTAGAACGAGGAGAAAGAGCACGAGAAAAAACAAAAATGTAGTGATTCAGCAAATGTAATGAAACTGGATTTTTTGTTCTTTTTAATTATTCTTCACACCAAAGCAGAGATTCTCTTAAACTGTAAGTACGCAAAAACAATCCCTACGATGCTTAAATATAAGAAGAAATCTTGTGCGTTTCTTAAAGAGATCTTTACATTCAGTGTCAAACCAAGGATAAGGCGAAAATTTTAAACCTAGGAAAATTAAGGATAAAAGGACTAGAAGGAAAATTAAAAAATTCCAATAAACTCTCATAATATACAATGCGTGATTCACAATGTTCAAAAAATATAAAAACCCAATTAGATTTCTTGAAATTCTTCTTCAACCTGAAATTAAAATGACAGATTAGAAAATCAATAACCGGAATATCTATAGAAAGCAAAATGGGATAATGGTCGCTACCATAAGAATCATGAAGCAAATTCCAATACCAGTGCTGATATAAATCAGAAGAATAAAATGTGACATCGACCTAACTTCGTTGTTGAGAAGGAGGACTAATTCTAGTAGACGAATAATCGTTGAGAAGAACAATTTCCTTGCTGTTCATTAACCTAAAGAGAACATTACCATTATGATTAATCCAAATACTTCTGCATATCTGGTGGTTTCCATGAAGATCCCCAAGAATTACAAAAGGAGAGTCTAATTTACTCAAATGGAATTGAGGAAATCAACATTAATCTTACACTGCGGGGGAACATTCATTAGATAGAAACTAATACCTGATATTTTTACCAAAACATATTGAATATTTAGGTTGCAGTCAACATAAAGATAAATCTTGCTAACGGCTATGTTGGGTTTGGAAAAAATAGTCAACCCCACACAACCATCAATTCTATCCAACTTATTACAAATGTAACCTGGATGAGTGAACAGCATTCTAGGTTTCATCCAGATTTCTCTCATAAATAATATATAAAGAGAATAATATAAACATATATTCAACAATACGGTTTTATTCCCAATAATGCTCCTACTCTTCCACTTTACAATACTAATGTACATAACTTATATAATAATATCCAAAATTTAATCAGCGAAGCCAACGGGAGAGTCAACATAGCACTAAATAAAATATAGTGAAACCATACAGTCCAGAAAAGAAAGAAAAACTCGAAAAATGAGATACTAAAAACAGAATTAAAAACAACGAAGAGGATAAAGAAAAACGAAGGGCTTACTCAGTGACTGGTCTCCGAGAACACCTAGAGAAGGCATCTCTTTCTTGATTGCAACTGAATAGCTGCATACTTTTGATAAAATGTGTTCGATAGAGATCTGGGGAGCTGACTGATTGATTCTGATCTGTCTAAGAGCTACTATCAACCGGGTCACTAACTACTCCTCCGACATTAGAAATTTGTTGTTTTTTCCAATGGTTTTCTCAAATAAACAATGTGGGGCTTCAAATCAGCCATCAAATTCACTACACTCCTTTAACCTTGTCGAGCAAAGCGTCAAGTTACGTTTATAGGATTTGAGGTTTTTATGAGCTGGCTTTATGTCACGTATAGAATGGAACATTACACTAATTATGTAATTATTTGTAACGTAAGTTTTACGCTATAGATGGCACCATATCACATTTTATGGCGCTTGGTGATTAGTAACCATTTGTTGTGAGGCTTGTTATTGCATAAATACGGGTGATAATATGTAATATTTATTCGTGATGCTAGTAAGATTCAGAGTGCTTGTTGGAGTAGACTCAGTCCTGTGAATAATTGAATTTTGAGCTCTGATGAATTTGCAGAAAATTGAATAACTGTGAGCTTTTTATTCTGTAGGATGTCACTGCCTTCAAGCGACATGCATCTTCTATGTTTCGGTGGGAAGTAGGAACCTGTGATGTAATTGTGGTGTTATTGGTATATTTTTCCTTTTGGAATGACGAATGCAAGTAAGGGAATGATCGTATTTTCTGTCCATAGTTTGAATTATGAATTATTTTATTGGTTATTTGATTACGTAAGAACAGTTGATCCAATGGAATAATGAGTACCAAAAACGGAGCGTAAGTGGAAGGGATACATATTTCTTTGCTATGTTGAGGAGGCCGGATGTAGTCACTCTCTAAATGTGTGTTACATAGAAAGCAAATTCTTAGCTCTTAGGAAATTTAAATTCCAAAAAAAGATAATATATTTCTGAGTGAAAATATCAAATTTAATTATGGGATGGAATACTGTGAGCGGTTTTTAATTAAGCTACCGGGCACCATTGTGTGGTGAAGTCCAGATTGATTAAGAGTATAATTTTAGATTGTTAAAACGGTGCTAGATTATAGTGAATCACCAAGATGCCTCAGGAATTCGAACCTAGTCATGACAACAACTTCAACAAGGGTAACAGTCGTTTCCCACAAGGAGTTTGGCATACCACATACAAGAGTAGGTTCAGCACAAGTAGGTTCAGCATGCGATCTACATCTCTCGATCTACCCCAGCCGTAATGAAAATCCATTATGTGTGTCATTGAGTAATCGCCGGCCGATAGTTGGACCCGAAAATGATCCTGTCTAAATAGCCGAGGGGTATTTTTCTGGGCGCCGCAAATTTTATTATGACAGACTCGTGCTGGGCAATTTCCAACCTGAATGGGAAGGCAGAGACCCGGAGATTGAAAATCGACCCGTCGCAGCCATAGACAAAGGGTGGATCGGAAATACGTATTAGGGTTGTGTACTTCGACAGATATCCGATACTTTTACGTGGACTGGCGTGATAGGGATACCTTGCTTCAACTAATTGTAAGGGAAGTTCAGTTGAGGTCACGGATTAATCCGGACGAATGGCCTGCGTATAGGACACTAAATTAGCTACGTTACGAGCACATGACTGTAAATCATCAGCAACATTACGTTGAACTAGTGACAGAGACACATACTCAACGTTTCGAATCTAGGCGATTCCAAAAACAGATTAATGAAAGCCATGAACGGTTCAGCACATACAATCTCACTTCGATACTTTTTGCTGGAGAATATTTTTCTATAAGAGGTGACTTGTTTATAGGAGCAAAGGTTTTCTATAAGAGCAAAGATCCTAGTGTTTTGGTAATCCCCAAAATCTTGCTAATAAGAAACGATTTTGATAAAAGAATTGTTTCTAAGAATTACATAATTAATCAAAATTATCGTACGAAATACTTAAAGTTTAACTACCAACTTCACAAATAAAAGTTATGTATCACAAAGCGATGTCCAAATTTTTTTCATGTTTACGAATGCACTGAGATGGTTGCGTTTACTATTGACGGCTGCCAAACAAATACTAAACAACGTAGCATCATCAAACGTGAAGTTTGAGCTTTATAAAGATGGGCTTTCTACCAAAGTCATTCTTTTCAAAGAACAATCGCCATTTATACATCAGGCCAGGTACTTACCTTAAACAAAATGTTCGTCGAGGTGAGCGCCACTCTATCTTTCATATACTAGAAACCCCACGTTTTGTTATATCTTGCATAAAAGAAAACTTGAACCTTTTAATTTTTATGTCAATTTGTAATTCGTAGATTCAATTTGCATAATAGTTGTTTAGGGGAAGTTAAATAAAACTTGCGTTTTCTAAAAATCAACTACCCTATAAATTGCCTACCGATTAATACCCCGGTTCCCGTTTTTGTCTACGATGTGAACAGTTTTACTGTTCGCTATGCCGTAGTCTCGACCATTCTTGACTAAATGTTTCCACTTGACTAAATGTTTGTCATGACGTACCACCGTTCTTGACTCTCTTTTTGAATACTTTCTAAAAGATGCCTTGGTCTTGTGAATTTGTCTATCTACGATTTGTCTATATACGAATTTGCCAACCCATTAATTCCATGGTCCCCATATATGCTTCGCTGTCCGATTTTCCATGGCCTACGACCGCTCTTGACTCTCGTTTCGGCTAATTTCTAAAAGAGCAGTCTGACGTGTCACACGCCGCTACCCATTAATTCCCTGGTTCTCATATTTGCCAACCATATTGGCGCCTCCGCTTTGGCGTGGCCTCCTACCGTTTGTGATTTACATTTTCCCCGAATCGAAAGTCCTGTATTTTGTCGTTCCTGAGATATATCGAAAAGGTTGTACAATTTTAAACATGGCAACGTCGCGTTCTACAGCAGTTTCAGGCATGGCACTATTTTCAGTCGACGCTTAATGCAATATACTATATTCAAGCGAAATTTCGGTCTGCTAGTATTAAAACTGTATTTCTGAATAAAATGATCATTTTGAACCCCTTCCAAAATAATAATGTGCGCCTGCCACTTATTTTCAGTATATCGAATTGCTCACATCGGTAGAATCGAGGTCCCTAGACCTGTATACGCTTCCCAAGTTTCACTTTTCTAGCTGTGATAGGAACCAAAATATTTTTCAAATTACTTCCAAGATTATGTTTGCGATTTTTTAAACTCGCATAATCCCTTAAACATTAAAGTATCTTTCGATATAGAAAATTTCGATTAAAAAAAAATGCAAACAAAATCGGGAGTGCTTTAGATAGTCTATAAAATAAAATTATTCGAATGTTCTTTTATAGTTCTCGAGATATATTGAAAATTATTTTTAAACTTTTAACGTGACAACATCGCGTTCAAAACAGAAAGACTTTTGTTATTGGACGCATAATACGAAGCACATATGTATGCAAAATTTTAGCGACCTAGTTTGAAAACTGATTTTTTTCCTATATCTATCTTTCTAAATCTTTCTACTGAGCATATCCTATATCTTTCTTTCAAAACATGAGTCCTATGTCTTTTATATGAAAGATAAAAAGAATGAAAACTAAGAGTTCAAAGTGAGATGTTTCAAAAATGAAGGGAATCTGCTATTTGATATTACTGCATGTAAATGTCGGCCACATATTTTGTGTAAATGTCACAAACAGTGCAAAGTACCTCTTCTAAAGCAAAAATTCATTCAGCATGAAAGAACAAGAAGAAAAACGTCTATTACATTAGATATTACTAATACTGCAAAAATATAAAAACCAGAAGAAGAAAGTAAAATGTTTCGCTTTGTTACATCAAATAAAAACTCCTTTAGTGATAGTGTACTAAATGAGGCAGCAGAAGCTGAGAGTACTGATATATCATTCTTTTGCAGTGAAATCTTTGTGACAGAATGAACCATCACTTTAAACTTCAAACGGGGCACTGCTTCCTACTGTGGCCAGAATCTGTAATCAATTCGGTGTTTCTGATCGTTAAAAGTTACGACTGTACAACAGGATTTAGGATTTATCACTAAAGACGACAATAACTTTGTTGTTGATGAAAACAAGCTAAAAGGAGGCCGAAAAATTGGTAGCTCACTGGTTAAAAATTAAAGTTTTACTTTCCACTTTCCTTTTCAGTGGAACAACCGATAAAACCTTGTTTAACAAACAAATAGAAGTACATTTCATCGACGAAATGTAGTTGAGGAGCACATTTTATTTCACCTTTGTCTGGTTCAGGAATAAAGCATTGTTTATTCAATAATTATCTTTTTTCAACCAATCAAGCATAAATCTTCTGGTAGTTGCTTCACATAGTACATAAGTCAACCTAGTGTTCTACGGGAAGGAAAATGGAGTTCCGCAGTTTATGGAACTAGAATTTCAGCGACCACTGCAGTAGCTGTTATGTCAAATTCCACCATTAAACGAGTTACAATACCTTTAGTTTCTGAATGGACGAATCACAAACCCAAAAGAATGATCTGGAGATATCGAAAAGACTAGAATGCTGTGAGTAGTTCTCTGTTGGTAATTAGACGAGGGTAGTTTGACGGAAATCTAGCCTAAGTAAGAAAACGTAATTTTGCTCAAAGTCTTCAAACTAGTGCGAAACTTCGGTCACTACTTCATCGTTTGTTTCAAACGGCGACTTTCGAGGCATTTTTGTAGGTTTGGAAACACCAAGAAGTCGCAAAGGGCTACATCTGGTGAATACGGTGAGTGGTCAACCAAATCGTAGCTTAATTTGTTCACTTTTGTCTAATGTCTCTGTTTTTCTGGCGGTTGCATTGTGATGAAGAAAGAGAACATTCATGCGTGCCAAACCAGGACGTTTTTGTTCAATTCGACGTCGAAACGGTCCAATAATGCTGCATTGTGATGGCTAGTTATGATTTTACTCTTTGCTAAGTAATCAGTAATTATAATGCATTTGCCACTTTTCTCCAATGCTTTGACTGGTCCTTCGTTTCTGGTGTGTAGTAATAGACCCACGTTATATCGCTAGAGAAAAATCGACGAAAAAAATCCTTCGTATTACTTATTATTTTTGCCAAAATGCTTCTTCGAATCCTTCACACGTGTGTGTTTTAAGTCGATAGTGAGTAAACGTGGCACCCATTGCTCGGATAGATTTTTCATATCCAAATGTTTGTGTATGATCGTGTGCATGCGCTCGGTGATTTGTCTGCAGCCTCTAGTTCTAGTTCACGGATTTTCATTCAACGGTTTGCCATAATCATATCATGGATTTTGTTGATGATTTCTAGAGTAGTGAAAATATTTGAGGGCCCTGGGTGGTCATCATCAAAAACACTCGTTTGACCACGAAGATATTCAGTTTTCCAAAAATTTACGCTAGCAACGGTGCAGACTCACCATAAACAGCATCCAGTTCGGATTTGATTTCTGCATTGTTTTTCCCTTTCTTGTGAAGGAACTTAATCACTCAACGATATTTGACTTTTTCCAGTTTTCTCTACAGAAAAGTTTTTTGTTTGTGGCCGCTGTAAAAACCAAATTAATTGTTTTTTCTTGCTTCAAATTTTTATAGACATCATGTGTTGGAATGCAGATCTGAAAATCAATATGCCATTCGTTGTCACGAAGCGGCATCAAACCACCCTCGTAATACCATCCATGGAGATTTATTAGAAGTAGGAGATAAAATCGTTAAGGATCGCAGTATATATCGCAGTATGTATCAAAGATGTATGTACGACTTGCAGTTATTTCTTAAACATGTCCTGTTGGTTAAGCTACAAGAAATTCAGGAAAACTGGCACATGCTTGCTGTGTTAGACCTCTGACAAGGCCTTTGATGCATTATCTTCTGATCCGAAAAATAAGTTCAGAGCCTCAAATTACTTTAAAATTCTTTCTATCGTAGGTATTAATGATAGCTATCTAGTATTAGACTCTTATTTGCTAGATTTAGCAAATCATAAAAACTTTTTAACCTTACAGTTCTAACCGTGCATATTGCAAAATAATAAAATATTTTAGTAGATGTTTCTGAATGAGGAGAGTTTATGTAAGGACAAGATTTTTGGCTGTATGACTCTTCAGGACTTCGGGACAAGAAGGGAAAGTTTTCGTGTAATCAGGGTGAATGGAATGGGCTTCATTACATTAAAGTAAATCAATTACACAGACTATAATGACAACAGACCTTACAACTGCTTTTTGTATTTTGCCTGCTTATATATTTCTACTAAAAACGGATCACCTAATTTAATCGAACCCTGAAGGTATAACACATAATCGATATGATACAGTTTTTGTGCTATCTGAGAAATGAATTGAAAGCAACTTTTGATCCTGTAATTAAACGGAATGCATTCTTTTGTCACTCCGAAAACTTATTACTTACAATGATTACTGACAACCGTCAAGGGAGCTTGATTTACGGCGAGTATTAATAGCCAGACAAAATATACTAGGTGGTACTATATGGTATAGAAAATTGCTCACGTAATATGTTACTATCTCGGCGACTATCACTGATTGTTGCTATACCTGGTGCTCCGGCATGGATATCTTGGCTTGGATGATCGGCTCCTGGCTGCTACTTCCGGACGGCTTGTATTCGAGTTCCTAAAATTGTAACTAACTTCGTATGGCGACTATCACTGATTGTTGCTATGCCTGGTGCTCCGGCATGGATATCTTGGCTTGGATGATCGGCTCCTGGCTGCTACTTTCGGAAGGCTAGTATTCGAGTTCCCAAAATTGTAACTAACTTCGTATGGCAAAAATCTCGCTATTTATAGGCCGCAGGGTCCGCTCAACTTTTACTCTGTTATACGAGTCTACGTGAAGCCTTTACACGTTACGTTACACCGTGACACAGTCTCTCCACATAATCCTATGTATATCTCTGTTTTAACCCTACCCTACATGACGACGTAGGACCAATTATTCTCTTAGCGGATTTCCCACGGGTTACAATAGAACACAGTGGTGGCAATAGCAGCGAGCAGTAGTGGTGCGGTATATTATAGCGTACCAATGAACAGCGCTAGCCAGCATGTTATATAGAGCAAACCCAATTCATACTAAACGTAGATAATGTGTGTACACTATCAGAAATCCATACAACACAGCACAGCACTACAAAGCGAGCGACAGTTTATCTCTCTCTCTCTCTCTGTTACATGGAATATATGCTAAGCGTTTCGCGAAAACGTCGCGCTTTTGTAACTTTATTACATACAAATAAAACATGCACTCAAGTTCATTTCAGATTTAGGGTTCTCAAACCTGATTTATTTAATAGAGTTACTTTATTAATCATGAAAGATTACGTAATTTTATTGATTTAATCTATAAACTACAGAGACTTTTAACTTTACAGTAATTAGCTTCGTTACAACCTATTTATAAATCGTTTTTTAAGTGGTGTAGAACGTTCCATCCTGCCCCGCGCCTGAGTTAAATGTAACATGCTTGAGTTAAGTTGTAACAATCACCATTACTTACTATAAGCTCATAAAACTGTTTAAAATTAGTATGTTAGAGCAGATACTTTAAAATAATTGTTTAAAGTACATTTTATTTAGCCTAACACAATCTAAAAGTAGAAGACTTTTTTCGTAAATCTTAAAAAAAAAGTAAAAGCAGAAAACTTCTTTTAAATAGAATATTCTAAATCTTGTTCATTTGTTGTATTATTTTGGTCCCTAACACGTGGCCCACTAAATGGGGTTGGTCTAACATCTTCTGGGGTAAATTTCTTGCTACACAAGATTCTGCAACTACAAGATCTTCTGGTACTTTATTTCCGTTTTCAAAATTTTCTGGACAATTTTCGTTGGTCTGTTACAGTACGTGGAGGAACTAAGTGTGTACTAAATTATTCTAGACTAGAAATAAATCTTTGGAAATATAAATCTTGGGCGCGTAGTCAGTTTAACGTCATACCACACGCAGGAACGGCTGTTTGTGCCATGGCCCCTGTAGGCCCGCTGGGAGCACAGGCAGCTTAGTATGTGAGTAATCCAGAAGTTTGAGTCCTTGTGGACTCTGATAAAGTCTCCAAATACAAGCGCGCTCTTCCGTACGGTATACGCTGCTGTGTGTCTGGCCGCTGTCTCCGCCGCTGATGCTGGGTTGACTTCTTGCTGCTGTCTGCTGATTTACAAATCAGAAACTAAATTAAATTAATAATTTCACGGCTATTTATAAACTCAAAGCCCATTACCAAAATTCTACGCTGTGAATGGCCGTACGCTAGCCAGCATACTTCATTATTGCACAATGCGCTCTCTATAGCAGCAAGGAGCAGCCCACACACTTTGAGTACAACGAACATCGTTAGTGTGGTCTCTATAGAACGACAATAACAAGCAAGCACACACATTAATCATTATACCGGACGCTGCTTGTATATCTACATATTAAACAACATAACCAAAAACCCCTACTCCTAAATTCGAACGACATACAACGCGAATCGACTAAGCGTATCAACACACACACACACATCAACCGAAACTACGTATGGCCAGCAGATAATGCATTCAATTCTCGCAACTTGCCTTCTCAGATACGGACCGGGTAATTTTATTCGTTTACTTATTATAAACCTCCACTGCCTTTGTTATAATTTTATAAAATAATCCTAAAACCAGCTTGAATATTGTTTGGTATCGGAGCCAACGGCAATTCGTTTTTACTACGCCTGGAATGAGCAATAACCCTGTCATGCCTGGTCAGGGTAATTGGTCATACAGGTGTCGCAACCGGAATTTGCGTATTTTTTAACGGTCCGTACACGGAGCGGTCTAGCCACACGAATTTGTTTGTGCGGAAGGATATCACTATTATTATATTCTCCATTGCGAAACTGATACCTCTAAGTGATAAATGGAAGTCCAAGAATAGCAAGACAGGTGTTTCTTTGATAGTTCTGGTTTGTATAGCAAAATATTTTAAAAATATGTGAAGCTCAAGTTCTTACGGCCAGTCAAGAAGATTTGCAGCGTCAATACATCAAGATAGTCTATTGTTGACAAAATAACCACGACAGTTTTTCCTAGGTAACAAGAACATTGGAATAATTGAGCTTCCACTGGCGTTTACTGTAAAACATAGCTTGGGTCTCCCTCCCTGCGGAACATGTTTTTCTCTTTGTGTAATTATTATCTTATCTTGTTGTTGTACATTGGTTATCCCTATTTCATCTAACTTGTGAAGGTTTTAGGGCACAAACTTATCGCGGTCGCCAATCATTGGAAGAAAATTAAAAAAAGGTGGAAACATTTTATCGACTAAAACTAGTAGCACGAGCCAATATGGCTGTCTCAGGAGTTCTGAGAGAGGCTGATTGATGGAGCTTAAGAAAGCTCTTAAAGGAAATAGCAGAGGTTATGGTGTTTTCTTCCCAATTGCGGCAAAACTTGTTGATGTCGTTTATATCCAACATTTTCTTAATAAATATATGGCCAATAAAACCAAAGAATACAGAAAGCAGGATATTTTAGAATGAGATCGACGGGTCATTTCTACCAGTCATTTACAATTTTGTAGCTACATTGTAATTTTCTCTTCTTCATTTTCGAAAATTTTATTTAGTGCTTTTATTTTCAATTTTTGATTTTCAATTTTTGGCTAGATTATAACAGTTTTTTTAATTACCTAATTAAATTAAATTAAATTAAATTAAATACTGGCAAAGATTTGGAGTACCTTAATTGTAGAACAGCGGCTGGTCTACAATGAAACTACCAATACAGCGTCTAAGTTAAGAGTCTCGATTTATTTAATATTTTATCAGTCTTTATATAATCAAAATTTATACACAATTAGAATTGGAAATAATTATTGCAAGCTAATTTTTACGTGCATTTCTGGTTTTATTGTTTACCATGGCATATACATCGTTGAACATATATCGGTGTCAATATACATTTTCTGTTATATCATGTTGTTTTTTAAAACATATATAATACTTTTGCTTGTCTAAGAGGAATTCGTTATTAATTGTTGTTAAGAGGGTATTTTATTTATGGGACCTTGACCATTATATTTAAATATTTACAATCCATAAGATATGAAATTTTAAATATATGAAATTACAATCTGAAATTATAACAATCATGAAAATACAGTACATGAAATAATATAAATGTTTTTGGAGATATCTGGGAGTATGCCAATTATCCCCTATAGTTTAATGAATCCTATTCTATCTGAACTAAATAAATAAAAAATTTGTATTATAAAGAATATGAAATGCAATCTCTAACTATTGCGTTCAGTGTGATACATTTTATGACAGAATGTCAAATACTGTTGGATTATCATGAAGCATAAGCTCCGTAGTGCTTATCATCCAGATAACCCCACTTGAAAGCCAAATATACTTATATTAAATATTTGGGGGTATCTAGGAATATGAAAATCTTGGTTCTCATTCTCTACATATCCCCGGTAGCTCAACGAATCATGTGATATTAATTAATCTGAAGTTGAACAAGAATTATTACGTCTTAATGCTTTTGTTGAGCAATCTTGGAGTATGATCACCGTGGTATCGTCTAGATAGCTCCAGAGGTTTGAAAACCAATTATAACGTTTACTAAACTTGTTAAAAGGTTACCTTGCCTGGTTAACTTGAATCTATATATTAGAGGTATCTAGGAGTATAGAAGTCCTGGCTTACATCCTCCAGGTATCTCCTGTTGGTATTAGCTATTTTTAATTTAATAAAAGTTTGAGTTACCTAATTCAAATAATTATTATGAACTTTTTATGAAAAAATTACAATTTACATCTGTTAAACAAAATTGAATATTTTACCTATTAAAAAATTAAATATAAAAGTCTTGAAATCTTTAGATTTGATGAATCTGCTTCCTGTAGATATAGGCCCTGATCAACGCGTTGAAATAAAGTTATTTACTGCATGCTCCATAATACCCGAAGGAGTTTTCCTCTGCCAGTTTTTTTTGTAGGTTCTCATTTTTACATTCAGAAAACATTAACATATTATAACTGACTACAAACAATTTACAAACAATTTTACAATTTACACCAATCGTGTTTCATTTCCTGTGTGTCGAATAAACCAGAGATAAATAGAAACAACTAAATTTTAATAACTAAATTTAATAACACCTTTTCCTATAAATACATACCAAATTCTTTTGGATCATCCTGTTATTAAATACATAAAAAAACTATAAAAATATTTATTTACTGATTCACTAAAAATACAAATATACCTCAAATGCACGACTCCGAATCACGTCTGATGTGAGACAGTCTCTAATGGTTCAAAGCGCGATTTTACCATCGGTTGAGTTGCCATCTATGGTTTGGGCGTCAAAACTACTGGTCCAACTTATCCCTTCCCTGTTACCTCTAACCCAGACTTACTCAACTGTATTAAATAGCCCTGTGAAGGCAACATTTCAGAGCTATTTTCAATTTAAAATCAAGAAATTAGAGAATCGTACCATATTTTAATTCATCCTGGTGTGTACGTGTAAAAATGGACTCCTTAATGGAGTGAAACTTGGTAGGCAGTTATATGATTTTTACAGGCCCTGAAAAACTTTTTATTTTTTCATGTAGAAAATTTAAAATTACCTTTCTAGGCCGGAATTTTGCACGCATAAAACACTTAAACAAATTTTGTTTTAACGCCTGCTTAAAATTCTTTCAAATCTATTTAAAACAAATTTTTATAAAAAATGTGTGGCCAATTTTCTCATGCAAACTTGGAGTTACTCAATTTATCGTCTCTGTACTCCAGACAGAGACGAATTTAATGGGAGTTGAAAAGGGCGCTTGCCGCGAGTTTTAACGTTTTAGAAGCCCCGGAAAACCTAAACTGCACAATTTATTTTTTCTGTTTGCTGTACCTTAACCAACCTTAATCCGCCTCTGACTACAGAATGTTTTCTAAATTAAAAATAAGAAACTAATAAATAACTCCATTTTCTTAATACACATTGCCCTTATAATAAGCTTTCGTACGAAATATACATATTTTCTCTCATCTCTAATCATAAGTTGATATAAGTTGTAAAGGATGCTGGGCGTCGGCGTCTGTAGTTACATGAATTTGTGTGAAATAGTGATGGTAGATTCAAAACATTCGAAGTGGAACAAAGACCGATTCACATTCAAAAGTGGGCGAGGCACTTTTGTCACAAGTCTAAATCTAATATTAATAATATTATTAGTACATACAATTTTTGTACTCACATTTTATGCAATGTGAATGATGTTGATTGTAACAAAGGCTACATATAATTTTTTTAATATCGTAAGATAATTTTAGTTATTAGATTTACAGAAGCATTAGAATTTCGTAAACTGAGATTTGAGGTATAATGTGTTGTCTTGCATTGACGTGCAGTGCAAGGTGTGCAACTGATAAATCAGAATTTAAAATTTAATATTTATAGAATTTAATAAGAATTTAATATGTAGGGCCAGTTGGGTTCAATGGAACGAATAAGTTATTTCAATTTTTAGAAAAATCAGTATTTTATATTTTCGAAATGTTTGCTGAAAACAATCAAATCGACCTTATGTTGCGAGAAGCTCGTCCGTAGGCAATTTGAATAGCTGCCCCTTTAATCTTTTAGATCCGATCTTCCAAATGTCACTTTTCAGCTCGACTTGTTGCCATTATTTGTTATATCTTGCATCAAACAAAACTTGAACTTTTTAGTTTAGACTGTCACATTCTAACTCGCCTCTTAACGCCAATTAGCAGAATAGTTGTTTGGGGTAAATTAAATAAAAGCAGTGTAACCTATAAATCGCCTGCCCATGAATGTCCTGCTCTTCGTACTTGCCTACAGCCCGGGCAGCCTCGCTGCTCGCGTTTCCCAAACCTGAGGGCCGTCATATTACTATATAAACACCCTTGTATTCGAATGCAAAATATCTAATCTGGAAACTCTAATCAAATATCATGCCTAACCCTGAGAGCCGCCATTTTGCTACATAAACACTCTTTTATTCGAATCCAATTAATCTAATGTCGGCACTCTACACAAATCGCGAGGCAAAAATTGCCCAACCCTGAGAATTGCCATTTTACTATAAAAATATATTTGTCTTCTAGAACAAGATTGTGTCACAATTTCATCTCAATCGATAGAGTATCTTTCATCCCGAACGAAAAAGTCAAATTCCGAGCCAAAACTGAAATCTCAAAACAAAAAATCTAATCCCTTTCTAAAAACCCGAAACTAAAACCCAAAAATTGAACCTCGAGCTGAATATTATCCAGTCATAAACCAAAAACTCGAATCTTGGCATTTGAATCAAATTTTGAACTAAAAACTCAAAATCTAGTCCTTATACGAAAAACCAAGAGTCAAATCAGTCGAGTCATACATTATCCAACTCTGAATCAAAAACTCGAATCTCAGCACTCAAATCAAATCCAGAACCAAAAACTCGAATCGCTGACTAAACAATTCTGAACCAAAACTCAAAATCTAATCCCTTTTCGAAAAACCGAAAGTCAAACCACTCGAGCCAAACATTACCCAACGCCTTTGAATGTTTTGTTTCCTTCTAACATTCCTTTAGCTTACTTCCTTTTCATTTAATGCACGCATTACTGACTTATGTACACAAGAGTTGGTATTGAGTGCTGGGTGACTATAGTGTCTATATAAATAAGGACGCTATTGTGACTGATAGTGTTTCCGTCGCTGTGTATGATACCACTAAAGTGTACTAGAGCTGACTTATGTTCACAAGGGTTGGTTTCAGTCTTTTAAATTACATTGATAGCTACGTTCCCAATGTTATTATACTAACTACTAGCATTTCCTATACCGTATTATCCACTAACGTGTGCCAAAGCTAACCTATGTTCACAAGTGTTAGTTGTTGATATTCTGGTGACAGTGATCCCTAATTTTACAAGGGTGTTGCTGTAACTGTTAGTGACTCTTTATTTTTTCCGTACACTAGAGTGTCTCTAACGCTGACCGTTGTTCACAAGGGTTAAATTTAGTGACTTGATTGACAATAGCACCTATGTTCACAAGGGTGGTATTGTAACCTATAGTGATTTCCGTTTCCTGCACTAAGGTATTAAACGACAGGATATGCTCACAAGTATTAGTTGTTGATGCTCAGGTGACAGTGGCACCTATGTTCACAAGGGTGTTACTGTAACTGATAGTGATTCCCAGTAACTGATACCGAACGCTAATTTCGGTTAGTTTTGGTGACCCATGTGACATTAACACTTACTAGAGAGTTATTGTAACTAACAGCGACTTCCGAGTATACCTCTCCTGTCAAGTTCTCCAGTTCGAACATTGAGATATATCCGGATCCGTGCTGATCGGCGTATGACTATATTGTCAGTGGTTTCTTTTCTCTTCCAGTTTCTAGAGCATATAATTCTAACCCGAGTGAATCGGGGTTTGTTTTAGTTGCTTAGCAGCAGTAACACTTGTGCTAATCGGGGTGTTATTTGACTGACAGTACTCTACTTCCTGTTACATTCACGGAAGTGTGTAATTTTAGGTCGCGTTCATAGGGATAGGTCTTATTCACTCTGAAAACAATTCACCCTTGTTAATAGGCGTGTTAGTGACCTATAGTGAACTCCTAAGATTCCTGTCTTGTCTGTTATACATAACGTGTATTTAGAGCTATAGAGCTATTCTTCCACTTAGTATTATTATTATATATATATATATATATATATATATATAACTTCAGCACCTTTAAAAAGCGACATCTTACACGAAATTCTCCTTTGGACATCAGGTATATCACGTAAGGACTCTCTGAGCAATATAGTAAGTCGTTACGTCATTTCCGGTCGTGTGATATAAGTAAACTCAGAGTGCACAGAATTATGGCCTTTTGCTACAAATTTGATTGAATGGCGTGCATCTCTAATTGGATCCCCTATTTGAACTCGCATAGCAAATTCTGATATTCAGTCACTTTTCCTTTCTTTTTCCTATATTTCAATTCCCTTCAATACTTCTACTACGGTCTCAATATCCTTAACGACGTTGGATGCAACCTGATTTTTCTATACCGTAAGAATGACGTAGATGGAAATTCGCACTTTAAGGGCGGATTGCGCTGGATGTATATAGTTTTAGCGTACACTGGGCATGCGTAAACAATATGAAATAGAGTGTTTGGTTGAAACTTGCATGCTCGATAGCTCACACCTCCCACCTCTACGGCTATTATATTCTTACGAGACACAAGCGTTTATGACACCATCTTGACAAGCAAGAATAAATTCTGGAGTCATAGATGGCAAACCAGCAGATTTTAAAAATCCGAATGTAAACCTCCTGTAACCCGCGCCAATATATTTCCCGCAGGTACCCGTGTGCCGCCTGTGGGACAAATTAATATAAAACGGTTGTAATAAGTGATGCAAACACATTTTATTACAATTTTTATTTACCATATAACAGCATAGAAAAACACAAATATATTCTCCAAAATTAAACTGAGTATGGGGAAGTCGCAAATGATTATCATATTTAATCTGTACTGTTGGTGTCATTTATACAGTCTTTGCAAATATATTCAGCATGCTCAAGATATATAGTTTTACAGCATTGCTTATAATAATAAAAAAAAACTTTATTTGGCATATAAATTTACAAAAAAAGATCTATAATACACACAAAAATGACATAAAATATAGAAAAATAATAATATAAACTAAAACAATTTTTCTCTTCACTAAGTAATTAGAACTAGAAGTCATTAAAATAATTAAAACTAGCAGTACTAATTTGTAATTCT